>APFE031411553.1:272990-284427 GCA_000404065.3 Pinus taeda
AGAGAAATTGCCTTCAAAACCCTAGGAGAGGGAAATGAACCTTGCCTAGGCACAACTGAAGCATGGATAAGCTGTAAAATGACCCTATGGAACTTGACATGATGATGACAAACCTATGAATGATGATAGGCTCAACTGAATGATGACATGGACTGCCATTTGGGCAAACCCTAGACCTAATGCCTAGTGACCAAATTTTGCTTGAAGACTCACTGAAATGACAAAATTTGACCTTGACACTTCAAAATCACTTTGTAAGAGCACATTTGATCACTGGAGGAAGGCTAGAAAGACTGACACTAACACAGTGTAATGAAGAATTTACACATACTTAGTTTGATTCATCAAATTAAACACTTTGTTCTCTTATAAACCCTACATATTACATATGTGCTCCTCCAGGTTTGTGTCCTGGCAATGATAGTTAACCCTTGTAATAAAAGGTGTGAATATGACCATGTCACTGCTAAAGGACTTTAATTATAAGTTTTGTATCTGTGGACTCAACTTTTGGTGGATAAAACTCTCATCGACCATAATCTTGATACGCCCTTGATACCATAGACCATATATGTCACCAGACTTTGGTCAAATTAAAGGAAGTTCTTTTTTTAATCCCATTTGTTTCCTCAATCAATCAAATTAAATATATTATATCAATACAATATACTAGGCTTGTGTAACATTTAAAAGATGTATTCAATGTTACTACTCATGTATTCTTCTTTATTGGTATTATGCAGACCTGCAACCATAATCATTTTAAAGCACATTTTTTTTTATTATGCACTAAGTAGTTATCCATTCCCTTACAAATATCTTCCAAGCATGTGTTGTTTAGAACTCATGTAATATTAGATTTATTAATATAATCTTTTTTAAGAACAAATTTTCTTTGATTCTGCACTAAGTAGTTATCCCTTCCCTTACAAATATCTTCCAAGCGTGTGTTGTTTAAAACTCATGTAATATTAGATTTATTAATGTCGGAATACTTTATCTTGTTGTAACTTACATGATGTTTATTTTACAACATGAGATTTTTTAATCAAAATAGAGGAAGGGGAAGAAACAATAGAGACAATGCTATTGGAAAAAGAAGAGATTGAAGGCTCGAAGTCTCAATGCACTTTGATTGAGACTTAGAAGAGTTAAGACAATTATTGCAAACTGGTGTTAAAAAATTGATTGGACAGTCTATTGTTCAACCCCCACAACCATCCATTCATATTAAAACCAACATTGGTACTCCAATGACCCCTCATATTTCAACTCCACTTGTAGCACCTCCCAATTATAGTTGGTAGAATATCATTTAGTTGCAACCTTTATTTTATGTTCAAGGATGACGAAAAGTTTATTTTCCTCCCCCTCCACCCCCTCCTGAACCACATATATTGCAACAGTTAGAATTTGTTGACTCCCGCATTGTTCCCACTCCTAAACCAACAGCTCAATGTTCCCGGCATGTTATCTGACCTCCCCAACCAGCTGCTAGCCTCAAAAAACAAAAGGCCCACGTCACGAAATGATATTCCTCTCATGGCTCCTCTTATTTTGTTACCTCTCATCCCTGTCACAGTAAAAAAAGTAGCAAGCTGAAAGTGCACCATCACATGGGCCCAAGTGATAGTTTATTTATTTTTCAAATCATATTTTAGTTTAGAGATAGATCATTCTTCAGTTTTATTACAATTTTAGTTTGTTCCTAGATTTTCAGCACTTATTCTCAACATTGTTACAATTTATTATATGATATTGTATGCATGGACGGTTGAACAACACTCATATCATGAGATAGCAATTTTGGGGGTTTTATGATACAAGTGTCATATGTTTTGAGTGTACATCCATATTTTATGATTATTATGGGTGATATTCAATATTGGAGAAACAAGCGGAAACATTGTAGGCACAAGGTGATTTATCATTTCGGTTTGATGATGGTAGTTGGCACATTTCCTCTCTCATTTCTACATACATGTGCATAACTACACATGGATGATGTTCTCTTGTTTTCATATCGGTGGGATGTGATGTTTTATACATCATGGTTTATAACAACATTTCTTATTTTTTCCTATTATGCTTGGAGGCATATAGATGGTCAATGATTATTTTAATGATTAAGGAGTTATATCGAGAAGTGAAAGATCCAATGGCTTATCTAATGGAATAGGAGGGTCTCACCTACTAGGAAATCAAAACATAATTACTTTAAAAGTTAATTTTAGCTTTTCCTTTAGAAACCACATCCTTATATTCTAATCAACACTTGATTAGAAATTAAGCCATAACAAAATTTTGAAGTGGTTCAACTTCCCAACTACTTTGAAGAGGCATAAAAAGGGGAGGGGGGCTATGAAGGAAAGAGAGGGAATACTGTAAGGAGAGGTATGTGTTAAATTATTTCAAGTTGTCATTACTTCCTTCTGATTTCGTTTCTCAGTGAGTTACAAGAAGTTGAACCAAAAGTGGCAGTAAATAATTTATGAAGGGAAGATACAATCCGAAAGGAAACTCCACTCAACCTTTGAGCACATCTTTTTAAGTAACTTGAATTCCTGTTATTTTTATGTTAGAAGGTCTAATCGTGATTTAACTAGTGCCTACAGCCATTAATCTCACAGAGAAAATAGGTTGTCTATAATTGTATCAGATCATCTGAAGGTGTTTGAAGGTTGTCTCATAATTAATTTCTTTATGAAATGTTTGTATATGACCTCTTTTGCATTTCAGATACCTAGAACTTAATTTGGCCAAAGATTCGTCATAGGAATCTGCCATTGTGTTATGTTGTACTCATAGATATTGTCTTAATAAATTAACCATTTTTCTCTATCTATTATTGTGCATACTTCTCGTAGAATTTCTATATTTGTTTTATTTGCATTTGTTCTCTTAAATTTATAAAATTTAGCATATTTGAGGCTTTCCAGTTTTTTGGGCTGCAAAGCTTCAAAATATTGATTAGTTTTCTACTATTTCATGTCTGACTTTTAATTTTGTTCGCTGATTTTTCTATGCATAACCTTTTATTTTTGAATTTTTTAAAGAAATTTCAGCAATATTTTTGTAACTATTAAATTTAGTTTTATTTTATGTTTTAATTCCCTATAAATAACCTTCCTTTTTATCATTAAAAATTGTAAATTCTATTTCACCATCCATAAATTCTAAGCGTAAAACGTCAGGCAAACTTGTCCCACTTTCTCACCCACCCTTTGTGATTCTAGGAGTTGATTAAAAGAAGTATAAAAACTTCTCTTCACTCAACAACACATTGAAATCCACTAGCAATTCGGGCGAGCGCCTATGAACATAATCTTTTGTATTTTTGGTCATACATGTCATGTGTCATTAAGGATATGCAACACAAGGAGGAATGTCAGTTGTCATATGAATGACCCAAACCATTTAGGTAGAGCTAACATGCACCGTACATTCCTTTGTTATTTGCAAGAATAAGAAAATTCAAAAGAAAATAAACACATGGATAGAGAATAATCCCATATAATGAAATTCCTACTATATATGTCATGTGCTCTTTAGCAAATAATATGTTAGAAGAACTATCGCTCCCCCTATGAATGACTCAAGCTTTGGATAGACTCAACATATACCTTGCACTTGACCATTATAGTTCAAATGCATAAAATAATTTAGGAAAAATGAGCAAAAATTTTAGGGGCATTTTCTCATCTTCTTTAGGATTGCATTACTTCCATCAAAACTATCCAAGGAGTTTGGGTTTCTCGTATAGAGAGTACAATGAGAACAATACATACGTTAGTGTAGAAAATAATACTTCTTATATCTTACTAACTGCATATGGTAAAAATGTGAAATTCATCAACCTTAGAAATGTCTTGATGCCAATGTTCAAACAAACCCGACAAACAACTTTGTTACTAACATAGCTCACACCAAACATTAGTTCAATGCTCTAAACAATGTAGTATATCAAACAAGGATACACATTAAAACCTACCCACAATTCAAATATGTTTTTGACTGCATAGTCTAACATAAGTATAATGATACATTTCATGTCTTGCTAAGCAAGTACATCAATGGCAAAAACCAAGTGCAACAAAACCCATTACTTTCCATATTGAAAAATAGATGCCCAAGCCAAGAATAAGAGTGTGAGCCATAAATTCTTAAGCCTATCAATAACGTCCCTAATTCTCTAATTTTCGAGTGACTTAGACAACCCATACTCTTGTCATATAATTGAATTTGATGTTTTCCCTTACTTTTGTCTTATTGGACTTAAACACCCTAATTTTTTTTCCAAGCAAAATCCTACTACAATTTCCCTTATTTTAGTGTAGGCAATATAAAAAACCACAATTTTTTGGCCAGCAACTACCTCCAATCCTTTCTTCAATTTTGTGTCGGCTAAATAGGAATTCCAACTTTTGGGCACATAATATTTGCCTCAATAATTTCATCTTACTAAACTTGAAAACCTTAATTTTTAGCCATGTAAATACCCCTGCATTGTTCCATCTTGGTGCAATTAGAGATATAAATTTTCTACGACACAACCACCCTTGCATCATTTAAGTCTTTACAGATTTGGAAACCCAAAGTATTATCAAAGCAACCACTTCTTGAACTTGTTTGGTATTTTACATAGTGGACTCATAAACCTCGATCTCTAGCCAAGCAACCTCATTTCGCACTTTGCATCATATTTGTTTTTATAATGTCCCCATTTTTATCCCCTAATTAATTATATTGTTTATGTTTCACATATATTTTTGGCACAATCATTTCATTTATGTGTCAAATTGAATTGGAGAAATTGTGTCAAGTTGAACTAGAGAAATCAAGCATTGTATTTTGTTTCAGTTAATGAAAAATGTTAATAGATGACTGAGGTGTGAGTGCCTATAGGGACAATGATACCATGATCATGGAATGGTGAGGGCGTTAAGATGGTTATCTTGTCTATTAAATCCATAGCCATCCTTACCAAAACCATTTTTGTGTTGATATTTGAATTTTTTAAAATCCCACTCATTTACCCGTTTAACTTATCTTGGCTAATAATTGCTTGAAAATCCTAGTTTTTTGAAGTGTCCCCTAACACAATTATGAGTGCATGGAATGGTAGTTTAGAGAGTCCTCATCCCCTAAACAACAAATGTAAGGAATGGGTAGGAAAACCTATCTTGGAAATCATGGATGGCCTTGAAAGCATGGGAAAAAATAGAAAATGACATGGCGAGAAAGGGGGTTCATATGAGTGGGTAGAGGGAATTTTTTGCATGCAGATAGAGGAAGAAGAAAGCTAATTTTTTATTTCTTAATTTTATGAAGGGAACTCAGTCAAAAATCTTTAGTTTGTTATCCTAAATTGTATGGAGAATCCTCTACAAAATGATGGAGCATGGAAAATTTAGGGCCTTTCTAATCACACATGAAGGCATTGGAAAGAGAAGCCACTTGAGGTACTATGTAGCAATGAAGAGATATTTCTTTTTCTCTATCCAAAGGTAGAAAATGGGGGCCCTAAAACTCGTAGGGTACTAATATATGAGAGTAATTTTCCCTATGAAAATTATCCCTTTGAGAAGCTACCATTTTCCCATAATAAATATTTTTCTCTCGTGGTATAATGGTAAGCCTAGGGGTTTTCTAATTGTAGAAATACAAGTGTAATTAAGACTACGGTTGGGAAAAAAATCACTCACCCTTGGTCAATTGGTTGGGAAATCACCAAGCTTAAATAAGTGTTCAATTTGACATTTTGTTTAGAGATTCTTCTTCAGCGTCCATTACATTAGGATTTCTTCCTATTAACGTTTTGAACCAACTAATGTGGTTCATGATCGGGACAAAATGATGAATAAAATATGATCATGCTAAAATATTAAATAGTAGAGGGACATGAGTGCTTAAGGGAAAATTCAAAGAAAAATATAGTTGTTGGACAAATAATAATGTAAATTAAAAAATAAAAATATAACTTTTCTTTTTACATAGGAAAATTTGGGCAAATCAACCCCGAAGGGAATCACATCTCGTCGACTAGACTATCAGAGCCTAATCCCAAGGGCGTCGAGGAGAATTGACCCTGTGACCTCCCGATCAGCAAGGCACTTAACAATAGGGACTCGACCGGTTGAGCTAACCCTTGGGGCTGAAATAAAAATATAGCCTTAGACAAATATATATAATTATAAATAATAGCAATGTAAACCAATCATTAAAATAAAGAGGAAAGGTTAATAATTATTAGTAAAGAATGGGGGGAGGGCACATATTAATGATAAGAGGGGGAAGGAATTAATTATTAACAAAAGGGGAGGGAGGGCTTTGTTTGATAATAATAATAATAATGGAAATAATATAATAATATATTGATAATATTATTGGCTAGGGTTTTTTGCCTAATGAAAACATTTTGTTATAGCTCTAAATCTCCCTGATCCCCTATGCAATGTTAGAGTTTGAAACCTTAAAATTTCACTCGATAGGTGTGAAGACATAGCGGATTACTCAACAAACCCTTGGGAAGGAGTTAGCATTTTGGTGGACTCAATACTTTTGTCAGGTACAATCCTTTCTCTTGCATTAGACACTTCCCCCCTCCTTCAATGGTGGTACAGCTTGACCTCCCAACATCCTCCTTTGTGTAGTCTTCCCTATTGACCCCTTTGGCATCTCGCACAAGTCATAACACATTAAACTATATTCCACCCAATTCCCAATCACTTTCATGCAACACCCAACTATCATTCTTCATCCAGTGGTCCCCCTCTCAAAATGACTCCCCTTCATTGCATTCCCCATTGGATCTTTATCCTTTCAGCACCAAGATGGTTGTGGAATGTTTTCCCTCACCCCTATTACTAGCTTATTGCCTAAGTGGTCTCTCTAGCTAGAACACCAAAAAAATAAAATTAGAAGTGTATCAAACACAAGCCTAAGGAACCATCCTTAGTTTTGGGAAATGACATTCAATTGAATGAAATTCATAATATGGAAGACATGGTGGTGGTTGGTCATTTTTCCAATTGGTTAATATCAATTGTGGTACCGCGCAGGTGGAAAAAGTTTAAACCCAAAGTGATTTTGGGATACTAGCCTTGTTGCATGGTCTTTACAAAAGGTTGGATGGGTTGGTAGGCTTCAAGTGCAAAAGATGTAGCTAAAATTTTAACACAGAAATGGTCATGGGGATCATAGTCCCTCTTTCTGAAAAATGATCCATCAGTTTTAATAACTAAGCAAAAAATATGGATTTGGTCTCCATATGGGTTTAGCTTCCAACTCTACCTCCCATATTCTGGTCGGAGAGTGTCTTTCGTGAGGTAGGAAAGTCTTTAGGTTTTAATTATGATGTTGACTTATATTTTCAATGGACGGGTGTTATAGATATTGCATTCATTTTTATGGGTCTTAATTTGTCTCTAAGGTTACTTGAGTCGATCTAAATCAATGTTAGGGCTATCATGCACCACTAGAACATTGATTATGAAGGCTTCCCTCTCAAATGTGCCCACTGCCACAACTATGGTCACTTGAGCAGGGATTTTAAAATAGGGAAAGGCAATAGGAACAAATGGGTTTGAAAGGGTGAGTTATATTATGTGACTCCTCTGACCTTCCCACAAAAATTTCCCATGGATATTGTGGAGCCCTCGCAAGGTGACAAGTAGCAAAATTCATCATATTAGTGTGAGGAAATTACCACTACTCGAATGCATGCACATGTATATCCTACTCCATGATCTCCTTAGGTTTTAACTCAACACTCCATGGTATTTTAATATTTTAAGGTAACTTTAGGCTCTCCCCCTCTTTCAGTGGCAAAACCCTCCTTAGGTACAGTCCATGTTACTCTCCCGAAACTTTCTCTCTTTGATGATGAATAAATTCAGATACAAGGTGTTTCATTTTCTAAAATTCCATCTAATTTCCCTAATAATATTCTTAAACCACTCTTAGATATCACACCTCTTATTCCCCCTCCTCCTTTTTTCTCCCTTCCTTCTACAAACCCTTCCATTCCCCCCCTCCTCTCATTAAGGTTCTCTCCTTTTTCTTCCCCCACCCCAATTCTTTTCCCCTATCATTTCCCATCTTCCCCCACTATTATAATATTCTTTTAATTGAATGCTTTGCCTCGCCTCCCCCATTTACACATTTTGTTACCCCTTGGATCCTAGTGGAGGATTGGGACTTTTTAAGGATCCACTTCACATCTCATCTACCAAAGGACACAAATACTTTCTCTCCAAGACATGTCATCAATCTAGTTATGAGATTCAAGTTGGGAGACAATATTATATTTTAAACGAAGTAGAGTTTCAAAAGAAGGTCCTATCTCTCAAATGTCAGGGTTTAGCCAACCCTTCTAAAAAACTAGCCCTTAAAATACTTCTTGAGCAATTCTCTTCCCAAGTCATTTATATTATGCTTGAAGGTGACAATGTTATTGGTGTCCTTAGATCCATTCTCCCTACTTGGGAATTTCTGGAAATTCATCTTGATGGTCTTTGCGAGCATTATTGGCCCTTGATCTATCATCTTTTGAACTTGACATGTATTTTTATTTCATCAATATATATCGATTGTAAGTGGAAAGACAAGAATTATAGTCTTCTCTTGCTTAACAATTTTTTAGATCGAATAGAGTCATTCTTAGCAATGATCTTAATTTCACCTTGAGGAATTCATAATTTTGGAGGCACTTAGCTAGACCCATTCCTTTATCAAATTTCTTAGTTTCTTTCTTGGTTTTTTTGAATCTCTACGATATTCTCCCGACAAAAATCTTGCCAACATGGTCAAACCTCTTACCAGGCTCTACCAAAATCATAAAACACTTGGATAGATTCCTTATTTCATAAGGCCTCCTTGACACTAACCTCAAAATTAAGGAAATGGTCATCTATGGGGGTTAAATCAGATCATACTCCTCATTGATTTGGAATCTTTCACTATCAAGCCTCCTAGCCCTTTCAAACTATACTCCTCGTGGCTAGATGACCCTACCCTAATTTTTCTCCTAAAATCTAGTTGGTATAGATTATCCCGACTCTCTAGAATCCCCCTCCGTTCACTTTAATGGAAATCTAAAAAAGTCCAGGGGGTTATCTGTGAATGGGAAAAAAATAAAAGAGATGAGCCTTAAACAATTTAGTGGATTTCGAAGCCCAATTGAAACTTTTATGGAATTGCTTAACCTCTGTGGATATCCCTGCTAACCTCCATGAAAAATATCGAAGCTCAATAAAACTAGAAGGGAGATCCTCCTTGACTGGGAAAAAGAATGGCATCTTAAAAGTCATGAACTCTCACTCAAAGTTGGGGATAACAACACTAAATATTTTCACAATGTGGCAAATCACATAAAAACCATTCATACCATATGGGGAATCATTGGTCCTTATGGATCCTTTGCCTCTTGCTTCTCGGACATTGTAAGGGAAGGTTACTCTCACTTTAAAAACATCACCAAACAGCAATAAAGCGTCACTATAGAGGAGGTTCTCTTAGTCTCCAGACTATTCCCTAGAATTGTTGATGAGGAGGATAACAAAGAACTTATGGTAGATTTCACAATGAATGAATTGGAAAATGTTTTTCACAATTTTCAAAAAGACAAAATTCCATGGCATGATGGGATCTTTATTGAACTCTACATAAAATTCTTAGCCTTTATTAGAAGTGATCTACTATCTACCACTGAATACACTAAATCCTTTGATCAAATGTTGGGTCCTTCCAATTCCACGTTCCTTGCTTTCATTCAAAAACCTAATAACCCTATTTCCTTTGACCAGTTTCGGCCCATCTCCCTTTGCAACACTGTTTATAATATCATTTCTAAAAGTATAGTTATGCATCTAAAGAATATCCTTTTTCTTCACATCTCCATGGAGTAGTTTGGATTTTTAACTGATAGGAAAATTCACAAAGCCATTGATCTGGGACATGAATCTCTCCACTAGATACATACCCTCAAACAAAATTCCCTTGTGCTCAAGTTTGATTTATCTAAATATTTTGATAGAGTCGATTAGCTATACTTATGCCTTATCTTAATCCACCTATGGTTCTCCCAGTCCTTTGCCACATGGGTTATGAATTGTATCTCCACTCCTTCCTCGGACATTCTGATCAATGGGACAACTTCCCCCTTTTTCAATGCTGAGAGAGGGCTCCACCAAGGCTATCCCCTCTCCTCTTTCTCCTTATTGTCGAAGGCCTCAATAGGTTTATATCGGAGGCTATTAGAAATGGAAATTTGAAAGGTGTCCTTATATCTCAAAATTGTTTCCTCTCACATCTCCTCTTTGTTGATTACATCTTAATCTTCTCATACAGGGGAACTCCTCACATTAGACATCTAAAGACTCTCCTAGATCTATTCAGTCATGGAACTAGGATGAAAATAAATATTACAAAGCATTCCATCTTAACTTGGGCTATTCCAAAAAATGAAATCTTCTCCAGTGAAAACATTTTAGTAGACCCTCTTAACAATATTGGATAAGGATTCAAATATCTTGGTTTCATTCTCAAACCTTGTAATTAGCTAAAATATGACCAAACATGGCTGCATGAAAATTTTGAAAAATGAATTAGGTGTTCTAGAGCCGAGAGACTACTTTTATGCAAAGCGGTAATAAAAGCCATCCCTATGTATTGGGCTTCTCTGGCCTGGATCCCTAAGGGGATATTGAACAGGATTCAGTAGCTCTCTGCTCACTTTCTCTAGTATAGGAAGGAGGAGAAGTGAACATTTTCCCTCACTGCCTAGAACTTTATCGGTCTTTTAAAATCCATTGGTGGATGGGGAATGAAAACTAGTCCCTAGATTTGCACAAGCATTGGCTGCAAAAGGGGTGTGGCACCTTACTCAAGGGTCCATGATTTGGGTGCACATAACTACTCAAGAAAAATATTTGACCCTTATCCTCTTTGGATTCTATCTACACTCTCCACAAACCTCTACGAAATGCCTCTATAGTTTAGAAAGCCATCCTTAAGGATTTTTACATTATTAGTGATCAGTTGTGTTGGAAGGTGGGGAATGGAAAAAATGTTCTAATTAGAAGGGATCCATGTATTGGAAGTATACATTGGTATCACCTCCTCGACCCTCTCATACAACTCCTCATAAACAAAAATAAGTTCACTCTCGCTCATGTTGGGTTGTGTTATATTCTTTCCACGACTAGCTCCCCTAGTAAATCGGGAGGTTAGAGGGGGGGGGCGGAGCCCCCCCTTCATTGCGTCGATTGCGCAACGAGGAGGTTTGAGGGGGGTAGTTAGCCCCCCTCTATGGGATACGGGGGGGAAGCACCCCGAGGAAAAAAAATTGAACCCTATATTAGGTGGGGCGAACCTACCTGGTTTTCGCACATGGTTTTGGGTGAAATGGTCTGTGTTTTATGTGTTATGCTCTCGC
>APFE031411553.1:286833-306963 GCA_000404065.3 Pinus taeda
CGCGATGGTTTAAGGTCCATGGTATTGGATGCTTCAACATGTATATATATGTATTGTAACATTGAAAGGAACATAATGAAAAATCAATATGGTAGTCCCCATTTTGGGATTCAGGGGAAATCTTTGTGTATATGTGTTTTATGTGTTATGCTCTCGCACTGTTTATTTTCTGTGTTTTAGAATTCGTATGTAGGTAATTTCTGTATGGGGTTAAAACCTACAGCTCAGGTATCTCTCAGTCAATCTTGGACGTCAACCATAGACCTCCAACTCAAAGGAGAGGATGCAGAAACTTGGGAAAATTATTTCAAGGCCCTAAAATTTGCTAATGTAACTATCTATGACAATGAAGACTAACGCATATGGATAATGAGCCCTCATGGGAGATACGCCCTAAAATATGGTTTCTCATCTCTAATTCCTGAAGTTTAAAATCCTCCATGGTGGAGGAAAATTCTTTGGAAATTGTGTTGTCCACCAAAATCAAAACTATTTATATGTGGCTCAAGCTAAAAAGAAAATTTCCCACCTGGGATATGTTATAAAAAATATATTTCCAGGGCCCGAGTATCTTCTTACTCTACAAATTTGATGCATAATTTATTTCTCACCTCTTTATAAATTGTCCCCTCACAAAATAGGTTTGAATGGAATTAAAACACTCATGTCCCCAAGCTTTGGATTGGGCTGCTGAAAATATCTAACTATGCTTGAAACCTTGGCTCTCTAGATATTTATCAGAAAACCTCAAAGGTCTTTCATTGTGTGTCATCTAGGACATTTGACTTGAAAGAAGCATTTCTATGTTTAAAAGCTACCCCAAATGCATATAATATTTCCTCCTAGGTACACCTCTTCTTCATCAACCATTTGTCTCTCTCTATTTGATCCTATTGTCATCTAAATACACTCTCCATGGGCTTTATTTGACAGTTCCTCGTAGGGCTCTCCCTTCTTAGGAGGAAATGGAGGCATCCTGCATCTATCTGATTCTCATTCTCTCTCTTTCTCTACGAACATTGGTTCTGCTATGAACAATCATGTGGAATTTTTTGCTCTATGCATGACTATCCTTCTTGAAATTCTAAAAAATTTCATATCTATTCATATTTATGGAGATTATTAAGAGGTCATAAAATGGATGCAAAAGAAAGCAATGAATAGGAATTTCATGTTGCTTCCTCTTATGGAAAAATAAATATCTAGTTCACAAATTTCTCACATATTTCCTACAATCACCTCTACAGGCATAGGAATGAAGAAGCGGATTGGCTCTTGAGAAAAGGATTAGACCTAGACAAAGGCACGTGCTTGGGGATCTAGGTTAAATAAGGCCTTAGGACATAATTTAATTTTGACCCTTGGATTTGACTAAATCATGGGGAACAACATGCAAGAAATATTGTCTTTTTGGAACTCTCAGTAGGATTTCACTTACATTTTGAAAAAAAATTATGTTGATACTCTTTTTGGTAGGAAATATGTAATTATGTTAAACTTGACATGATCATTGGACTAACTACATATATAGATATACATGTTTCTACTATATATGCAAAAAACGGGTACTTTGGGGATTGATATACTTTTGACACAATTTTATTGCTAATAGCTCATTTTTTGCATGGTTATGGCAGTTTGTAAACATTTTCTTCGACTCATGGAAGTTGTTTCTAAATTTCTTCAAAAGAGCTTTTTTATATACATATGAGAAACTCATGATAGGGTTTTACGCCACAAGAATTCTATGGCATCTACAGATGTAATCTCTTTTATTATATAATAGAAGTTGCAGACTTTTTTCTCTGGAAAAAAAATATTGGTAATATTATTATTAATAATGGGGAAACACTCTTTGATAATAATATTAATCATATATTAATACATTAATAAAATTATTATCAATAAAGGATCATATATTAATAATATTAGCTATGAATATATTATTAATATTATTAATATATGATCCCTTATATATATATATATATAGATTGTAAGTTAAAAAATGTTATTGCCTCAAAAACTTATTTACATCACCATAAATTTTTCTATATGTCAATGTTTTCCAAGAAAAAACGAAGGCGGTCTCAATCTGCACAAAGGAAACCAAATATGTTGACCATCTTCTAAGAAAACATCATACACTCATACAAATACAAAAAAAAAAAAAAAGCAAAAGTAAACCAAACTATCCACTATCAACTGCATGAAAAAATATTTCTAAAGAGCACGAACTTCAAGTATCCGAGGAGGTCACAGGTGCTGGAACTCGATCCTTGGAACCAAAGGGTGCTAAAGGTTGAAGCTCACACTATAGGTGCCTCTCCAGGTGAGCTATCCAAGCTTCTTTGCTTTCTTGAAAAAAATGTTGAGATCTATGAGCACATTTAACATCATTCAGAGCAGCAAATATGTCGCATTGTTCTTGTTGTTTTTCATTCAAAATTATGTTAAGGAGAGTTTTAGTTTCCAATGGAGAGTGATTGATTTGATATATTCATTCTATCTTCCTTGGTATGACCAAGTTCAGGAACCCATTGTGATATATCTTCAATAATCTCAAAGTTAGAATAAACAATATGTTCATCAGTAGGCATAGTTTCCAAACACCACATCTCTGCACAAATTTTTGAAGGAACAACAACAAAGTGAATATTCGTCACCTCATGGGCCTGAATTCGGGAGCAGGTTCGATTCTGAGCAGCTTCGTCACCTTCACATCTATGGATTTCCTCACCTCCATGGCTTCTACGAACACCTCAGTGGGTGCACATTCACTATTAGGTTAAGGAGCTCATAGTTATCAAGACACCAGGGAAATCAGACACATGTGGGAAAATTCCTAAAGACAAACCAAGAATAGGAATAAACACAGAACTAGAAATAAGGACCAAGTCTGCATCTAAGGTCCAAACATCGAAAGGAGCCAACATAAAAGTGGATAATAACCCAACACATATTCAGGGAAAACAATTAAACCACCCTCCTTTACCACAAATAGAAAAATCAACATAAACTCTAACCAAGAAACCACCATGTTGATGATGCTAGACCTGCCAACATTCAAGGGGTCTCCTTGATATGTGCTCCCAATTAGACCTCACATTGTTTGGGATAGGAGCCCCATCCGAAATATGGCTTGGTTGTCGGTTTCTTAAAGATTTTCCTTAGCTATAATTGTCAGCAAGGGAGAAATACAATTGTGCCTACGAAAAGAGAGTGTGCCTGGTGAGTGTTCACTTGTATGTGTGTTAGGGTTCTTCTGTTGTGGAGGGATAAAAGAAATTAAGCCTCTAATAGAGATGCAATAGTACCACCCTAGTAGAGAGACACACAACCAAGAAGGATCTGTCTAACATCCAGCGAAATAGTCCACAAAGATGTGACGGACATTACAACCAATAAACAAGAGAGATCTGTCTAATATATAATGAAAAAGTCCACAAGGATGTGACAACAATAGTAACCATTATAGTACATTCTCAATATGATAAGTACTATAATAACTTAAATAGTTCAACTACTTTAGCACAGATGAAAGCAAACATGAATTACAAACATCCACATAATAGTCTTACAAATATTCATAATCCATGCATGAAGAACGTGTTGGTCATGAGGCTTCTGATATTAAGTGAAATTTCCAAGACATATGCATACAATGAACACCACTAACTCTAATAGTGGAGCCTTGGAGCCACCCTTTTCTCCCCAAAAGAACTAGCTTCTCTCTCTAATTCCTTGTAGGTGGAGCTAAGGTGAAAATTCCTTTGCTCGTGCAATGAGGGTGTATATATAACCAATCACGTGATGCTTCACCTTCCTTGTGACTCTTTGAATACCCTCATGATTGTTTGACTTCCTATGACTTTTCGACTTTACATGACTCTTCATATTCTGAATGTGTCCTTTGGACTTCCTCTTTACAATACATTTTGAATAAGTAATTACATAATCCACAATAATGATGTGGCATATGATGGCTCATGACATGATGACATTGAAATGTCAAGCAATTCTTGTTGCTACTCCTTGGTATATGTCTTCTTGAGGATGTTATTCTATCCACCTCTATGTGACTTAGAGGTAAAGAGTCTTCAATGGTATCATGTCTTGAGTTGTGGTCGCAAGCTAGTGTCCCTTTGCTTTTGCTGGATTGGTCAACTTGCATAATCAGATACACGTGTCTTTAAACATGTTTCTCTTCTCCATATCTTTCTTCATCATTTTCTCATCGTATGATATAGTACTTGCATCTGCAATTCACTCATGACTAGACAACATCAATCTGATAAACCCCTACTCTAAGATGGTACATCTCAATCCACTGACTGAGTTGAAAACGAGTTGTAGGCTAAAGGAGAGGCTTAGTGACTACGCAATCACACAACTCAAGCAGTCAAGGGTGAATCTTGAGCCTTGATACTACACAATTGATAGTTCATGTTGGACTGAGGAAGGAAGTTGCACAGTCTCGGAGGTCAGTGTGATAGGATGAGGGGATGGGCACTAGTTCAATCTATTGCATAGTTTCAGAATGCAAATGGGGTTGGGTAATTGTGCAATTGCGACCCTCATGAGCTCAACGTTTGAGCTTGAGCTCAAAGACTATGAAATGTGTAGTTGAGGCCAAGATGGAGGGTTAGATTGCGATATTCTAGGGGCCAAAGTACGGGCTTGAGCAATAGAAATGGGCAGTGCACAATACTAGGAGGTAGGAATTTCACATTGCACAGTGTCAAGGGGTAAGGTTGCATGTTGAGGTTTGGAACTATGCAATGCACAGTTGGGGAAGGTCAGATTAAGCTAATTTTTTGGGAAAATTCTAAAAATTCGGTGTGGGATCAATGAACTGATGTGATTAGTGAAATGTCTTGACTGTGACCACACACCCAGAACACTTGATGACACAAATACATAGATCATCTATGACACATGAACCACACATTTCCGTCAGTGCGACAAGTTTGCAATGGCTTATGACAAGTGTGACACCAAATATAAAGTTTGCAACGACCGTGACAACACTTGTGAGACAGTGCTTAAAACTTTGGGAATGAGCACGACATATGTTTACATGGTTAGATAAAATCATTCGCACAAATATAACCCCTTGAAACCATCAAAACAAGCTTATACACATTATGTGAAAAGATGACATTTTGCCTTTCTTGCAAAAGGGACCTAAACACTTAAAGAAAACACATAAAATGGACTTTAATGTTTGTGACGACAAAATGCAATACCAAGGTAGGCTCCGAAATTTGGTGCATGCCAAAATTTTGGAGGGTTTTGTAGCAACGACAACACACCCACAAGATAATTTTCACAAATAAGGAGAGTAGAGACAGAGGAGTTTAAAATTACCACTAATGAAAGCGCGTGACATTGCTCAAATAACCAATAGCTTCGAAACCTAGACCTTCCCCTAGAAGATGCAAAGGTTAGATGTAAATTCTCGACCAATGCGGCAGGATGAAAAATACCAGCCATGTTATAGAGTCTTTGTTTCTACTAGCTCTACGGATTCTTCATCTTAAGGGAGCCACATCCATACCATTTCAGAAGACAACCCACCACAACCAAAACACCTAGGGGACCTTCAAAACATTCCAAACCCAAATTTGCACTAAAGAAAAGAACATGAGAAATTACCCATACAATTTATTGCAGTAAATTAAGACCCTCCAGCCACAAACCCACTGGCATTGGCGATGGAAGATTCTATTTCCTACAAACCTTCCACTATGAACACCTGGTAACAAAATCCAAAGTAATTATATAAAATTCCTTCGCCATATTTGTTAATGTGACTACATCTAAATGCTTGTGAGGGAAAATCACTCCATCCATGTCTTAAATGTCGCTTGAGGTGGTGGCGTGGCAGGCTCCCCCCCAACATTATGCCTTTCCTCATTATGCACACCCATTATAAATTTATAATAATTTTACCAATAGATTAATATATTATTGATACATGATTAATAATATTATCGAGAGTCTAAGTATAGATCTGGAAGAAGAGATCTATGTAACCCTTTCATCGACAACTAAGGAAACCCTAGAAATTCATCAAACTATGTTTTCTTGTAGCAAAACCTAGTAAATCCATGGTTGTGCTATTGATTTGGTTGAAGTGTTGCATTTACACCCGAATTCTATGGTGTTGCATCAAATTCGTCCTACCCACATGTATTTATTGTAGGGGTGTTTGGCTTTGTCGCATGGAAGTGTCGTGTCAAATACAATTTGTGCATAGATTTGATATTTTTACTACTCGAAGTTATTTTTTGGATAGCAACTGTCGCAAGGGTTTATGGGTTGTTTTGTTGGTTTTTTGTTTCATGTAGCAAAAATGAGTGCCCCTAAATAATTTTGTGAAGAAAGTGGAAATAAACCCTTCTTTAGGTTCGGGTTTTCTCTCCTCTACGAAAGAGAATGTGGTATTCTTGAAAGAAAATAGGCTAGAAGGAAAGTTCAATGGTCTATGGCCAAGTTTTGAAGTTATTAAAGACTGGGATTTTGACAAATGGGAAAATCTTGAACCCAATAACATTTTCTATTGTGGAAATGGATATTATTTATTTCTCTTTGTAAACTAGGAAGATAGTGACCAGATCTACAAATCAAGTCCCTATTTCATGGGCACCATATGTATGTTTCTCACTCATTGTTCTCTTGAATTTTATCCATTAATGGAAATATCATCTGCACCTGTGTGGACCAGATTACCTTTTGCCCCTCTTCTTTGCTAGGGTGAAGGAATTTTTAAGGCCATAAGAGATAAATTGGGCTAATATATTACCTATGATATGGACCATGGGAATATTTGTTTGTGCCCTTTAATTTGTGTTGAAATGGATTTCTTTAAAGGCTTCCTTGAGGGGATTTAGCTCAATCTAGATGGGTGGTCCCATCTCCAAGCTCTAAATTACAAACATGGTTCTTTCAAATGTAATATGTGACACGAGTATGGACACTTTGCGAAAAGTTGTCCAAAAGCTTCACTTTCTTAAAGCTCCCCAACTCCATTGCCTCCTCTAGAGCAAGGGAAAAATATGCAAGGATTCACTCTCATTAAAATAAAACATAAGAAGCATGCAAGTAAAAAACAAAATAGTTGTATGGTTGAATCTAAGCATCAACCTCTGTCCAAAATTAACTTTTAAGTCCTGAATGCTTCTGAAGAAAAAGTGATAATCTTGAGGCTCAAGTAGACCAACCAAATATCCTTGTTCCAAAGGTCCCTCCTTATTCAAACGTTGAAGAAGATCTAGATCAGGCCCCTCCAACAATGGTAGGAAAGCTTTCCACATAGGTCTTTGCATTAAAAGATGAATCCATTAAGGTGGCAAAGGAGAATTCCCCCTCTTCTTCCCCTTCCTATTCAGATGTGCTTAAAAAATAGTGTTCCTCCCCACTAATGAAAAGAAGCAAGAAACTTCATGGTAAAAAGTATATTGGCCCCGACTTTCGTGGACCAAGCAGTGGGCCATCCTCTAGAAATTTATAGAAATGTATTGTTTCTGCATTTTTCAGTGTAAGCAATTTGTTAGAATTTATTCCTGCTTTTTCATAACAATAGTAATAAAAACCGGAATACTTAGTATTGGAACTTTTCCCTCCTTGCTCTTATTGGGAGGAGGTTGGTCTCTTAGCTTTTTTTAAAGTGCCATTAGTCAAAGAAGAATATATTTTGATTCACTTCCCGAGTAAATGTTGCACTCAAGCACAGATTTTAATACCAATCTACACATTTGTGATATATTTATATATATATATATATATATATATATATATATTTATATATCTTATATTATATTTACCGAGACGTGTTTTCCCCTTTTTAATTATTATATTATTTATATTTATTTATGTCAAAATCCCCACACCCCCCACCCCGTGTTAAAAATATTGGTTCCTCCCCCTCTTATCATTTAATATGTGCCCACCCCCCATTCCTTACTAATAATTATTATCCCTTTCTCTTTATTTTACTTATTAGTTTACATTGCTATTATTTATAATTATAAATGTGTTTAATGGATATATTTTTCTTTGAATTTGCCCTTGAGCTCTCATGTTCTTCTCTTATTTAATGTTTTAGCCTGATCATATTTTCTTCATCATTTTTTCTTAATGGTGAACCACATTAATTGGTTCGAAAAATTGACATGAATAAATCGTAATGTGATGAATTTGGAAGAAGAATCTCTAAACAACTCTCCTCACAGAAGCCCTAGTTCAGAAATTTTGACATTTTGTTGCTAGACGTTTCATGTCAACTGAATGATAAAAAGGAATTGCAACCTAAATTTCAAATGACACTTAATTTTGTGAAAGTGTTTTGTTTGATGCATATGGTACATTGACTTGATTTTCCTCGATATGCATTTCATGGGGATTCAAGATCCAAGACAGTGATATGTTATGTTGTCTTGAAAATTATTAAGTTTAGACTTTGTTGGACAACTTACATTCAACTAACTTATTATCTTAGTTACTAACTATATCCATGCTTGTGAATTGATAATATGTATGCATGACCAAGTTTTATGTCTTAGGGTCATTAAAAAGGTCATGGAAGAGTTAAAGTCATGTGTGCATTCAAAGTGTAATGGAGATCACATAACTTTACGTTCATGCTTGGTTAGAGAAATATGTTTGCATGATTAAGTATAATATTTCATTGGTAATGAGAAGTGGCATGGAAAGCATCAAAGAATGTTGCATATGAAATTTCACTATATTCATTATTTTTCATGAAAAAGCCTTATTTAACTTGAACCTACCTTATGATCCTTGCTTATGGTTTTTATGTAACTATGACACTATTTCCAAACATTTTATTAGTTCAATTGTTGAAGAGTAGTGAATAAAATTTGTTATGTTAGAAAGCCTATGTGTTATTGGTGAAAGAAAAGTAAATTTTAGGTTTGGTTCTAGATGTTCCTACGAATAAATTACAAGTTTAGACTGTGAAAATCTGACTTTAACCATCGAAGTAACCCATTAATAGCCTTGCCAAGTTTATGTATGTGTGTGTGCACACGTGTGTCCTTTCCTTTAAGAGAGTTATGAATGTCAAGTTGGGAATTATTGATAGCATGTGTTTGCATGTCAATATTGAAAACTCTTAATGGAGAAAGGACTTAGAAGTTTTAAGGCTCCTCAGGAAAAACTTGTGTATCACATGAAGTTTATTTTCATGTGATACAACCTATATCATGTGAAAATTATTTTTGCATGATATAACAAAATATAATAGAGAAGAACCTTAGGACTTCAGTGTTTTTAGAGAAAATTTCTTTGTCATGAAAATTATTATTTTCTAATAGTGCAACATATCGCACCAAAATATTTATAGTGTTATATGCCACACCCAAAGATAATATCAATTCTACATGGTGAGATTAAAGAGAATAAATGAGGAATAAAGAAGATGCAGAAGGAAGAAGGAAAGGAAAGTTAAGCATCACATGAAATAAAATGTGGTGTGATGAGGTGTATTAGAAAAAAATATGGTGCAATACATCACAAGAAATGAAACTTTCTTGCAATGTGATAAAGGCAAAGGCGTCCTTTTTGCAAGGGAGAAAATGTTCCCTATTACTATAGGTTACACCATAAAAAATTACAGTGTGACACATCATAAAATTTAAAACTTTGCAAGATGTGATAAATACATAGTAATAAATAAAATTTTGAAGTGTGATATTGTTATATGATATTTTGGCACACTTGATCAATCAACCTCCTAATTCCCCCTTTAAATCACCATTGCACAAATCCCTATGCATGACTCTCTCATTCCCCACAGTTTCTGCGCTAAATTGCATCATCTGAGCCAATTTTAGGATCAATGCACCCTGGCCTCTTACTGGACAACGTTCACCTACAGGTTGCTCCAATGTGGCCTGCGTTGATCACCTACAAGTTGCTCTCCTTGCACCTACATTGGCTCTAGAAATCCGGGAAAAAGAGAGAGAATTTTGAAGCATCCATTTCCAGAAGCTTCCAGGATCTGTTGTAACCATTTAACTCAGATAAAACACTTGAATCCTATCTTATCCTACCTTGGAGTTTCCATCCCTTATCCTTAGATGTCATCCTCCCATCAAGAGTGGATCTCAAACCCAAGATTGGTAAAAGGATAAGAACTCGTAACTTACCTCACTCCTCTATATATTTACAACCTTCCATATGCAAGAGGTTGGATTTTGGAGAGTGATTCTACCCTTATGCTAATGTTGTGAGAGTTATCCTTTCATGCATTTAGGGTGATTGGAGGTACACTTTGTGATAAAGGAAGGACAGGTCAACAACTTGGAGGATATATTCTACAAGATCAACATCTATTTATGGTTGTTACTCACTCCATTTATATCAATACAAAGAGTTCTTTTGTTTTCCTATAGGTGATGTCGTTATTTCATATATTTCAATATCAGGTCGATCTATTGAATAAAGTAGATAGACGATGCTACATAGATCTCGTAGTTTCTTGGCTTGTGTTGTCTGGTTGTGTGGGTTATAATTTTGGCAGTTGGAGCTAGGATTAGAGTGTTCAAGCCAAAGAAGGAGAGAAACATACGACATATTCCAAGTAGGTTCCTTCCCCTCATCTACTTACTTTAAGGAAAACATTGGGTCCTTTGTCATTATGTTGTTCTAGGTTAGCCACCAAACCTAGGGGAGATATTTATGTCCACAGTCATAAATCCCGCATAACAAATTGGAAACTCCACTAGGGAATGGTGTATTCCCTTGGTAGTTTCTTCATCATTGTGTTTTATTTACCTCTTTCATAGACATTTGTTGCTTTAACCAGCCAAGAACAAACCTAGGAATTAATTTCATTGAGTCTTGTTTGTAATTTTTCTGTCATAATCCACTTTCCTAGGACCAACACACCCTCTGGTCTGTTGACATAGCGTTGCACCCCACTTGGGCCTTCTCTGTGCCAATGTTTCACCTCACTTGGGCCATACCTATGCCTATATTGTAGAGCATTGGTGCCTCTTTTGCACTTGTGTTGACCCCTGTTCTTGCACAAATTTTGCCCTTTGCTTAGTGTTCATTTGATCAGCCTACTTCCAACTAACCTTCCCTGAGTCTTGAGTGTCTTGTGGTCTCTCTCGAGCCTCCTTTTGGTTTGCATTTTTGTTTGATTTCCTTTGGTAAGAATTGGTTTTGATTTTTATTTCTTCTTATCATTAGGTCACCTACAAACTTTTTTTGTTTTGGTCATTGATCACTTGGATGAATTGTTGTTCTAGTCCTCATCCTAAAAAGTGCATTTGAATTAGTGATTAAACATATGCATCTTAGTTTTCCTCATTTTGAAATTAAGTGTGGTGAAAATAAAAAATATTGCATTGGCATCTAGGGTTTTGTATCTATATTGATTTAGGAACAATTCATGAAAAGTAAATTGCATTGAGCATCTTGTTTGCTACATTTTATATGTTGCATATTGTTTGTCTCTTCCCTTCCTTACCTAGATTTTCATTGAAGAGAAAGATTCCATTTCCTCATGCTAGATTTGCATTTTACGGAATTTAGGTGAATTCATGGTGAGCCATAAAACTAAAACGTAATTCAAGATCAACTTAAAATTTATTGAATCAACTTAAGGAGCATTTGTAACATTAACGCAAACATATAGAGGTCTAGTCGAGAGAAATGTTACGACATCGTTAAACGTAGGAGTTGTTGTTGTTTGCCAATTTTTCATCCTAGGGGTGAAATCTCATTCTGTGTATGTGAGTGTATAGGATCGTACTCCAAATACCTTCAAGTATATTGGTGGCGCTCCATGCACGTAAAGTATATGGGAATGTTATCATTGAACGATTACACATTAGACAACATTACTACAAACTGCACTCCCACGTATCGTTGTGTATATTTTGGGAGTCCCCAATAGGTTGATATCCATCCATAGGTAACTGAGTGTCGCCTTATAAATTTTGATACACCGAGCATTCTGGGAGATTGGTTGTTGTACGTTAAGTCCTTGGTTCGCTAAGGTGTATATTGAAGTTCATGGTTACTTAGTAATCCTTTATGCCTACATTACCCTCTTTTTTATTTATTTATTTTTGTGTTGATAAAATTTACTATCCAATGTGGAACAATAAGATCCCCCAATCTGTCGTTCACGTAGAATGAAAAATAATCCTCCTCTTCCACCAGAGGCTACTCCTGGCCATCATTAGAAGCATAAAAGAACACAAACTACTGAATCAAGAAACTCAGGAACCACTTTTGGTCCTCCTCTTGAATCTTATCAACTAGAATCATTTGTCCCCTTGAGTATTGAATCTGAGATTAAATTTGCTTTTGTCGGTGAAACTAACACAACCGATACCGAATTACTTCAAACTTTGTTCCCTAAGGTTATACAATTTGACCTTCCTAAGTCATAAACATTATTTCTTGAGGTCATTGAACTTGAGGAGCCTCAACCATCTTTTCTTGTTACTTCAAGTTTTTCATCCTCTCTTCCATTATCTCAGACATATCCACCTACTATATATATCAGCCCGAATGGTGAACCGCTTCCACCTAGACTTGTGAGTATCGAGGATATCCCACAAGAAGAACCTCGTCCTTCTACTCGTTTGGAGGGACTTTTCCTTTATCCAACCCATCCTCTTCTTCCTCCTCCACCTCCTGAACAAACTCCTTTACCCAGTTATTTTGACTTACTTGTGAATTTCACATGGAAATCCACATTGGGATTATTAACCATGACTGGAACCGATATGGATTCTCAGCCTGCATCTACCACTATGGTTGAGACTTCAAATTTTGCTTCCACATCTATGTTTTTGACATCACAAGAGGCACATTTGTATGGTGGCACGTACATCCCACCAAGTTATCAGTCCTTATCTAGTACCTTCTCTGGTGCATATTCCAGTTTATGGACATCCCCCATGTCGTCCACTTTGGGAATTCCATCTGGTACTACTCTTATGATTGTTTCACAACCTCCTCCTTCTCCTCCTCCTACACCGACAATTGAACAGCAGGTTGGCCCTTATGTTAGTGGGAAAGGTCTTCTTCAACAACCTAACTATCCTTATGTTGGGTACCCTCTGCAAGGGCGACAGTTTCCTCCATCATCCCCTCCTCCTTTATTAGGGAGTCAATTTGTTGTTGGTATACCTAAAATTGGTAACCATCCTTTTTATAGTCCTCCTTATCCTGGGATAGCTACTAGTGTTTGGCAACCTACTTTGCTCATTCAACCTAGTTTGATGTTGGGTTCATTTTTTATTTCCCAACCTGTGCCATCATCTCAGGTTCCTATTCCTCAATTCGTACCTCAAAAAGCTCAAATTCATGTAACTCAACCTGTATAGGTTTTGATCGCATCTTGGCTTGTTCCTTAAGTATCTGGTACGTCTCAGGTTCCACTTACTCGGCCTTGACAAGTTCTTTTACAATCTTAATTTCCTGCACAAAGTATTCCTCAAATTCCAGTAGGATGAACTGTCTACGGCATGGCACAACATTAATTGAACCCTCTTTGTCATGGGATGATTCAAATCCCCATCAGGCAACAGTATAGACCTTATCAGGGTATCCCTCAAGTGCCTTTTCAAGGCCAACAAATTCATGGTTATCCTAGAGTTGGTCAACAAGGTCACTTGTATTATGGATACCAGAATCCTCCTTATTCTAGTAGCCAGGTTCCTTATTACCAAAACCCTCCTTGTTCAGGAATATAAGTGCTTGTTTCTCAGGCTATTCATTCATATCTAGGTCATCCTCCTTTGGACTTTAATCCGTAGTTGCCTTTTGTAGCCACTCTCGAGTTACTAGATTTGACTTGGCTCACCAATGACCCCATTGCTCATTCACCTTGGTGACCAATTATTCCTACTAAATTGCCTTTTGAAATCCCTAAAGTCAATGGGAATTGAGGAGAAGACCCATCGACGCATGTCATGACATATCATTTGTTTTGTTCATCAAACTCCCTTAATGACGATTTTATTTTACTTTGTCTTTTCCAAAGAACGGTTACAAGCACCGCTACTAAATGGTATATTGAGTTTCCTAGAGATTCATTCCATGATTTCAGTACCTTAGCCACAAGCTTCCTCACGCATTTCCAATTTCCCATTAGATATGAAACTGGAATGAAATTGTTAACCAACTTCAAACAATCAGATTCCACTCACATTTTGAATCACATTAATGAGTGGAGGCGACATCGCTAGTTGGTCAAAAGTTATGTTCCCAATTAATTGCACATGGAATGGTTTACCAAATCTCTGTTGGCACCTGTAATAGAAGACGTGGCCCAAGGTGGAGTCGTGATTGAAAAGCAAATAATTTCTCTTGCGTAATATTTGGACTTGGTTTATACCCAATCTGGCATGTTCTACGATAAGATACCAAATGCTTTGATACCTTCAAATGTTGTTCATCCTCTTATTCCTAGTAAAGAATATCATGTTGCTAATGGAATTATTAGTTCTACTAGCATGCAGATGGTGAGTAAACCATCTGGTATTGATCCACCTGCATTTTCTTAAAATCCTCAATCCCACCCTTCTGCGGCTTCTACTTCTAAGACAAATGTTTCATCTAACAAAGGCAAGTCTTAACATCAACCTAGAAACAAGAAGAAAGGAAAAGGTAAGAAAAAGAAATATCCCTCTCCACATGATAAACAAGCAAATTAGTCTTCTAATGAGAAATGGAAGCCTCAATATCCTTGCTTTATTTTCAATGAGGAGCACTTTACACGTGATTGTCCCCCTCGCACTGAAGTGAATCAATTTCTTAAGTCCTCCACTTCTCCTGTAGTGTTGACCGACCTGTTTCCTAATTAAGAGACTCGTATGGTTGCTCGGAACCCATCTTCCTCTAACACGGTTTTGATGCTTTCCTCTTCAAATCTGAGATCTGATGTTTTGGTAGCTAATCGAAACAAGGATTATGGTAATGTGAATCTACCGAATGGTTGGGTGACTGATCAACCTGCCAATTCGGCACCATCCTCATTAGATCCCACTTCGTCATTGATTCTTATCGAATTGATTATTAAACCTCCAAAGGGCATTATTCATAAGTCGACTTTCAATCCTCATGCAAGAGCCGCTCAAAATTATAACGTCGTTGAAGACTTTTCTCAGTCTCCATTAGCTATGTTGACTTTTAAGGTGTTGCAAAATTTCCCTACTCAAAAGTGGGCTTTACTTTCAGCTAACAGATGTGTGGATCCATTGGATTCCAATGTTTTCTCTCATGAAAACTATACCCCTCCACTTTAATCTTAGTTAGATTTTATAATCCAAGTCGTCGTCCATGGTAAGAATATTCATCATTATATCATGGATGAGGGAGCCTTGACTTTCATTATGTCCATGTCTTGCTGGAAAGTGATTGGTTCTCCTCAAACAAGTCCGTCACCTACTACATTGAAATCCTTTAACGGGAGAATATATAAACCTTATGGGATTTTGAGTTACCTGCAAGTTGAATTAGGGGGGAAATTGTGTCCATATAAGTTGAATTTATTGATGGACCTCTCAATTAAAATCTTCCATTAGGACGTACGTGGTTTATCCCATGGCTACTATCATCTCGACTTACTTCAATATGATCTCCTTTCATCATAAAGGTGGGATTGTAGCCATAGACCAACTCACATTTTTTTCCTCTGACTCACATTTTACTGGAAGTATCCCTCTTGTGGGGGAAACCCTACAGTCATATCAGCGTGTTAGAGTTGGATTGTTGAAGGATTCTTCACTTATTGATACCTTTTCACTCCCTCCTCCTCTCCTTCAAGATAACTCATCTTCAGTAGCTTATATCAACATGATGTCATCTTCTACCATCCTAGTCGATCCATGGATTGTACCAGACAAAACTGACATCCAAAGTTTTGGCGACTGAATGTCATTAAGCCCCATTGAGCTGGATTATGAAGCCATTTACTTGGCCTGTTTGGTTTCCTATTTTTATTCGCTTAATTGGGTAGAAATATCATCGGATTATGGTACATATTCCTTTTCTGCATATATTCCCTACTAACAAAAGCATCATGGAAATCATGATGTCGGATGATGCATCATGGGAAAAGCATCACCATCATTCATCCTTACCTGATTCCATTGAGGATAGCCTCAGTGATGTATACTCGCCCAATTATGTCAATTTTTTTACAAGTTTCATGTCTATACATGAGGTCTCTTTAGAAAAGAACATTTTGAATATCGAAGAGATGATACCTCTTGACATTTCCATCAAGGCAGGTGTTGTTGAAAATCTACAGATTGGAGCATCTTATTCTCCATCCGAGATCGACACTTATCGAGCCCTTTTTCAGGAGTTTCGAGATGTCTTTCCTTGAACCTATGAGGAGATGCTAGGTATTGACCCGAATATAGTTGTACATGAAATTAATACGTATCCTAATGCCAAACCAGTCTAGTAGCGCCTTCGCCTAGTCCATCCCAAGAGGGCTACTGACATTAAGACTGAATTTGAAAAATCTTCTTCGAGTTGGTTTCATATACCCTGTTCCTTTAACTAATTGGGTTTCAAATGTAGTTTTGATCATGAAGAAACAGGGAACCATTCGAGTGTGCATCGATTATCGAGATCTGAATCGTGCATGTCCTAAGGACAATTATCCCACCCCATTTATTGACCATATTGTTGATGATTGTGCTGGCTGAGAAATTTATTCATTTATGGATGGATTTTCGGGCTATAATCAAATCAACATTCTCTCGGCAAACCAACCTAAAATTGTTTTTACTTATCCCTGATGAAATTTCACCCATAGGAAACTCTCGATTGGTTTAAAGAATGTTGGGGATACGTTTCAACGTGCCATGGATTACACTTTTCATGATATCAAACACATCATTCAACCATATTTGGATGACCTCCTTGCGCACTCAAAATATTGCACTGATTACCCGATGCATCTTTAGGCTATTTTCCTTCGTTGTAGACATTATAATATTCAAATTAACCAACTAAAATGTGTGTTTTGTGTCAGTTCTGGTTTACTCTTAGGTTTTTTTATATCAAAACAAGGAATTCCTATTATTCCATTGAAACTACAGGCAATTTTTTATTTGAATGCACCTTCTTCACTAGTTCATCTTCAATGACTTCAAGGGAAAGCTAACTTCCTACAAAGATTCATCCCTAATTACGTTGAATTTTCCAAAGGATTTACTCACTTACTGAAAAAAAGGGGTTCCCTTCCATTGGGATGATGCAACTTATAAAGCGTTCGATGCCCTGAAAGATGTATTGGTTCATGCATCTCTTCTATATCCCCCTGACTGTCAGCGTGATTACTTCTTGAATATTGTTGCTACCATTTATACTATAGCAATGATATTAGTCCAAGAATATGATTTAGGGACTGAACATCCCATTTACAATATGAGTCAGAATCTTAACGACACAAAAATTCGATATTCCCACATAGAAAATTTGGCTTTCGTGGCCATTCAAGTTGTCCAAATATTTTTCCATTACATCTTGCTTCAAAAGACTATCGTCGTTTCAGATTGAAACCCTATGACATATATTTTGTCATGTCAATTGTTGGGGGGAAAGTACTCGAAATGGATTGTCATTTTACAATAATTTAACTTGGAGTTCATCAAATCCAAGTCGAAGAAATCCCTAGTTTTTGTCGAACTAATGTGTGATCTCCCTTCCCCTAATTTAGAATCTACATCTAAATATTCTATTCCCGATGAGTCGTTGTTTTTGATCTCTTCATTTGACCCGTGGTATGGAGATTTCTTGATTTATCTCTGGACCTAGACTTTCTAGTCTAACACCTCTCACTCGAAACAACAACGTATTCATTACCAAGCCTGAAATTACGTTATTATTGGCGACACTCTTTACCATCGTGGTATCGATACGATATTACAAAGGTGCCTCACACTTGAGGAGGCTGAGAAATTCTTAAATGAATGCCACTCAGGGAAATGAAGTGGACATTTATCTGGTTATGCTATCGCCCAAAAAAATTTACATGATGGTTACTTCTGGCCTACCATCCTTCGAGATTGTATCCTCGTTGTTCAAAAGTGTTATGTGTGCTAGATATTTGATCTTAAGACCCATGCTTCGCTCGCTTCATTGCATACCACTATCATTACTTGTCCCTTTTTGAAATGGGGTATTGACTTCATGACATGTAACCCTCACTCGATCGAGGGGCATGGTTATATTATTGGCATTGTTGACTACTTTACTAAGTGGGTCAAGGCGATGCCTACATTTAACAACACCGACGAAACGACTGCGTACTTATTTTTCAACCACGTCATCGCATGGTTTGGTCTTCCACAAGAAATAGTTATGGATCATGGAAAACATTTCCAGAATCACATGATGACTAAACTAATTTCCATGTTGGGACTTTTCCATGAAAGTTCCAAACCCTACTATCCTCAGGCTAATGGATAGGTTGAGGCCATCAACAAAGTTCTTATGATGATGCTTCAATGCATGGTAGGGGTCCACAAATAGAACTAGCATTTTCTCATTTACACTGCTTTGTGTGCAAACTGAACCTCAATCAATTCGACTACTGGATTCACATCCTTTTAGTTGGTTTATGTTCTAGAAGTTATCCTCCCAATTGAAGTGAAATTTCATCATTGAAACTAGCTATCGAACTTATTGATGCCACTTCCATAAAGGAGGAGCGTTTTTTACATCTGACTTGTTTAGATGAAACCCAGCATGAGGCTACTATGGCTAATGAACCTCATAAAACACTAATCAAAGCGCAATATGACAAGAGTGTCATGCCTCACGTACTCTCGGAAGGAGATCTTGTCTTGTTATATGACCAGGAATGTGATAAGTTAGGTTCGAGGAAGTTTCAACCCATGTGGTTAGGTCCATACATTTTAAAGTGAGTCCTTGCAAAAGGGATCTACGAATTTGTAAATATTGATGGAGTTCCCTTAGCGCAACCTAGAAATGGTTTTTACCTCAAAAAATACTCTCCTTGATCTCAAGTGTAGTTTTCATTGAGTACATACTATCTATAGATGTGTTGGATGTGTTTGAAGTGTGTCTGTTCAGAGTTTTACATGGTTTCTATTGATTCCCTTTTACGTTTGGTTTTCATATGTCAGTATCTCTTGAAACCTTCATCTATTATGCTGATGGTACCAGTTGTACTACTCGGAACTTATCTTCTACGAAATGCGTTATCTTTGCCCTAAATGGCGAGTTAGTGAGTCTACAAGGGATTTGTATTATTCACTCCACCAATAATATCATTGAGTATAGCGCAGTGATCGAGCTATTGTCTGATGCTATTGCACATGGTATCCATCGTTTAGTTGTCAAACTTGACTCACAACTCGTAGTACTACAACTTATGGATATCTATTAAGCTATAAGTCCCACCATCTTACACATGGTTTTAAGAGTACGCCTTCTAGAAAGACATTTTGATTTCATACAATATGAACACATTTCTATAAATATAAATACATTGATAGATGCCCTAGTTAATTATGTTCTAAATAGACATTTGAAACGAATGTAATTAATTTCAATTCACATCACATCATATTGAAAATACAATGGAAACCCAAAAACACTACAAAATAAAATACACATGCACACACACACACACACATATATATATATATATCTGTGTGTGTGTGTGTTTGGTTTTACAAAAAATTGTGCCCGAGACACATATGGTATACATCACCCACATAAAAAACTACATGCAAGGATCTAAGTAGACATAATCAAAGGCACTCATGGTAGAATGACATTGCACGAGCCATCTTGTGCAGTAGTCGAATGATACAACTAGCCACTCCTATGGTGTATTGTTGAAGTTGCAATGGAAGTTGGTTGATCATTGTATCATCAATTCCATGTGTCAACCCTTCCATGTGGTGCTCTACCTTTGATAGGACCTTTGCTACATCTGGATCCCATAGCATATCCCTTCCCACCGCAGTGACTTGTGTTGCTTCTACTACCTCCTCCTATTGTCATTCCTCTACACGATAGAGATATGAAGCACCAATAAGTCGAACTGGTCCCACATTTGCAGAAACATCAATATTCTAGTCTCAGGAAAAA
>APFE031411553.1:312450-345400 GCA_000404065.3 Pinus taeda
AAAAAAAAAAAACATTCTAATAATTATTTCCACAGGTAATTCAAAAAGGCTATACTATCTACCTTCATGGTGAGGTGAAGACAATCAAAGAATATAAAGCATAACTTTTTGGACTAAAGAAACACTTTTAGGTGCATGACTACTCCTAAAATATGAAGGCAAGGCTGGCCATTTTAAATGGAAAATTGTCAATCTAGTGGGAGGACCTCAACAAGATGAAGGGGAATAGTGACGCGAAGGCCACCTGAAAGTGATTCAAAAAATACTTCCAACAAAATGCCATTAGAAAAGGTACTATGATGGTAGTGTTAGGAAATTTCATGAATTAAAATTGGGATAATTGACATCGACAATCATCCAAATAGATATCTAGAGCTATAAGGTGTTCCCCCTATATCAAAGATAAGAAATTGAAAATACAGTGCTATCTCAGTGGGTTTCCTTGGTCCCACCATGATAGAATTCAATATTATAAACTCGGGACTCTTGAAGAAAAAAAAGTGCTGCTATGGAATTTCCAAGTGTAGACCAAAATTTAACAACATTTGGAAGAAAAAAAATATATATATATAAGGCTAATCAAAGGAAGAATGGCTTCTAGCCTCCATCATATAAGAATCAAGTAAATATTTCTAAGTCAAGTTACCTAACATGGATTCAGTAGCAACATAATTATCTAGTGCAAAGTGGAAACAAGCCAGCAGAGGATATGGAAGAAAAGACAAGGGAAATGTGGAAGGGGCCCCCATAGTGTTGGGGATGTGGAGAAAACCACTTACGCTAAGATTTCCCCCATATTAAGAACAACAATGAAATGATCTACATCATTCAAGAAGTTATGACAACCAATGAAAACAAAAAATGTTTCTCAAATCTATGATGATGTGGAAGATCAATAAGCAAACCACCAAGCATCAATGGTGGTAGTGGAAGGTAAGATGGCTAAGTGATCCATTTCCATTTTGATTAAACCTGGACCTAACCATGGCTATGTTTCACTTATAGTTGTTGACTATTGTGCCCTTTAAGATCATAAGCATGAGAAAACTGAGTGAGTTTAGCTGGCTATGGGATAATAAAGGAAGGTAACTAAATTAGAGGAGGCTCGCCCCTTAGAAATGAATGGATTACCTACATGAGAAACACTAACATATCTCCCTGAGAGCATATGATGTTTTTATCTACATTAACTAGTTATTAGCATGCAAATTCAAGCTAGACTTGTAGATCAAAAGTTATGAATTTAAGGATGACGAGGGAAACTTCACTTCATTACACTTAACAATGTATTGAAGCATGTTTCCATCAGATAGGTTTCAACTTTATAAAGTATTTTATGAAAGGTTGCCAAATATATGCATTCCATATGCTTGAGATAATAGTGAACAAGAATTCAAAATTGATGACTATTCAGTATTTCAAGAATCGGAGGATATGTTCCTACATGAGATATTAGGACTACCTCCAAAAATGAGATATTGATTTCTCTTTCAATCTCATACTAGGAGTTGCTTTTATATCCAAAATTCCTTACAAAATGAGTACCCTTAATTGATAGAGTTGAAGATTCAATTGCAAGATGGTTGGAGAAAGGATATATTAGTCCAAGTTTGTCCCCTTGGGAGCATTAGTCTTATTTGTGAAGAGGAAGGATTATACCCTTAGGTTGTGCATTGATTACAAGCAACTGAATAAGTTCACAATAAAGAATAAGCATTTGTTACCCTAAATTAATGACTTCTTTATCAATTAAGAGGAGATGCCATGTTTTCATAGATTGATGTAAGATCTAGATATCACCAAATTATGATCAAGGATGATGACATCAATGAGACAAGATTGAAAACAACATGTGGACATTACAAGTTTGCAGTGGTGCCATTTGGACACCCAATATACCAACCTCCTTCATGTGTTTGGTGAATAACATCCTTAGTAGATGATTAGATTAGTTTTCTTTAGATTTTATTAATGACATTCTCATCCACTTAAAGTCAAAATAGGAGCATTAAGAGCATCTAACAGGTGTTGAGTGAACATCAACTATATGCTAAATTTAGCACACACAATTTATACTAAAATCAAATTCACTATGTGGGTCATGTCATTTTAGATAAAAGGTTTGGTGTTAACTCATGAGAGATAAAGGCCACCATGGATTAGCACACTCCAAAGAATGTGATAAAGGTAAGATCATTCATGGGGCTAGTATGATATTTTTGGAGATTCATTCAAGGATTCTCTGAGATTGGTCATTTGATAACATCATTTCAAAGGGAAGGAGTGACTATTATATGGTCTGGAAAATGTGAAGAGAGATTTTAGCCACTAAATCGTCTCCTTACAGGCACACTAATTTTAAAAATTGCAACCCTGATAAATACTTCATGGTGTGTACAAATACCCATAGAGGATTGGGTGGAGTTCTTGTGAAAAATGGTCAAGTAGTGAGTTTTGAATCCAAGAAACTAAATGAGGATGAAAGGAATCATGTCACCCATAACAATGATCTTAAAATTATAGTTTGTGCATTGAAAATAAGTCGTCACTGCTTGATCAACTGAAAATTTGTGTTGATGACAAATCATAGTACGTCGAAGTATTTATTTAATCAACTCTACTTAAATGTTAGGCATGATAGATGGTTGGCCCTTATCAACAAATACAATTTTGAGATCAAACATATAAAGGGTGAGTAAAACATAGTGAGATGCCCTCAACAAAAGAATATAGGTGTGTTATCGTTGCAACAAACACCCTCCAAAATTTTTCATACACTTGAATTTTGGAGCCTACTTATGATCTCATGACCCGTCACCTCAAGTTGTTCATGTTCACTTCATGATTGGTTGATACTTTCTTATGAGATAATTCTAACTCTTGAAGTCACTTCCTTACATATGCTCAGCCTTTAATGCATTTACAAGTGCTTTTCTTTCCAGCAAGCCTAGCATTCAATGTGTACCTTAGATAGTCAAGCACTACGCAATCCCTACTAATATTCATTGCGTAGAAGTTGAGGACAATAACTACACAATTATTTATGGATGATGATTGCGCAGTCCGAAAAGATATTTCTTGCACAGTCTCTGGTAATAGTGATTGTGCAGTCTCTATGCGTAATTCTGAGTTGACAACTCTCTCACTGTTAGTTGCAACTGTATCATCACCCCAATAAGTTTTCTCAACTATTGCTTTTCTGCACTTTGGTTTTCATTAGTGTTGCTTTCACTTTCGCGACTACCATTTTTTCTTTATTTTTCTTTCACAAGTATTTTTTTTTCTTTCTCTTCATTTTAGCATTTGTCTCTTTCACTTTCTTTAGCTTTTGCAAGTGTTGTTTTCACTTTTTCTTTGTTTTTATTGTTTTACCTCCTACATGTGTCGCACTTTGGTGCACTACTAGAGGCGTCTCTAGCACACTCCTTTACATTAGTTGATCATATATATCATAAGGACATGTGTTATACACTCTCCCAAAGCTCAATGCACTTTTTGGCTACAATTGACACTCCTATCATAACTTGTATTCTAAGTGTCGCAAAGTGATCTTTCAATTGTTGCACTTAGAAATAAGTGTCACTTTGTTGTTGTTTCAAGGTATGTTTGTTTATTTTGGGTACTAGGAATTCCTTTGGCATGTGTTGATGTTATCTAAGTGTGGGATTCATGGTTTGATGCTTGCATGTCATGTTCTCTCTTGTCTTATTGATCCCATACTTAGTCTTTTTGGGAGCTTTCACTTTCTTTGCAACTTGTTGAACTTTTATTACTCCTAGAACTACAAATTGTCCAACCTTAAGTCACAGTGAAGCACCCTTGTCTCCTAGAACTACGCACTAAGCAATCACTTCCTTCAAGGATTGCACACTTCACAGTCATAGTGCTCAGTCTTTGCCTCCTATCCATGGAAACTACGCAATTCTCTCCCCAATCAGTCTTCTACTCCACACTACATAGTCTCAATCAGAAGTCATGCCTCCCTGACCTATGAAATCCTTTGGCTTAGTCTTCCCTCAATCGTGTTGAAAAATGTAGAAAGAAATTCTCAATTTTATTTTGCCTTGATTAAATTGAGAAAATTTGAATTTCCACATCAACAAACATCTCGGATGTAGTTAACTTGTGTGACATGCCTTGTGTCACCCAATTTACTCAATAAATTCAATTTGGAGGAGTTAGAGTTCAGTCAATCATGAGTGATTATAATTTGTAGCAATTAAGGTCAATTATTTCGAGGTGTTTTCAGTTAAACTAGTTCTAACTGTTGGAGGAACTAGTGGAAGGTCATTTGTGTAGTGAGATTTCAGTCTAACTCGATGATCATCTAGTTTACTAATCAATCAACCCAAAATAGCTAGTGCATGTAGAGAATTCAAGTTCCCTAACTATGGTGGAGATTCCAAGGCAATGTAACATCGGTTGTACACTAGTCTTGAGTGTACAGGTGTTGCATGCAGTCAAATGATCAAACTTGGGAATTGAGCAATAAATTTGAGGAATTTCATAAATAATAGGGGCCTAATTTCTCAAGGAATGGTGCAAGGAAATAGGGGCTCAAGCAGAGGTAGAAATTGACTAAGTCTGGGTCAGAGCTTCTCAATGAGAAGAGAGATAGGTTATTCACTTGTAGGTTGTTCGTAATTGAGTAAAGCAATTGTAATGCATCTTTATTCATCAGAGTAATGCAAGCAGGAATAGGGGGTTTCAGCAGATTGCTTTCCCCTACAAAAATATTGTGTGCATGTGTGTTATTTCTCATTGCATGTTTGTGATTAATGTTCTAAATTGTGAATTGAATTCCGCATAGCAGTAGAGTAGGTTTGTGTCTTGTGATTTTGATTAAAACTTCATGCGTAGTTTCAAATATACACCATAATTTCTACAAAGTGTGCATTCTACAATCACAATAAGTAAGCCTACCTCACTGCATCACTATCTCCCTCACTTGAACAGTTTTGTCTTCTAGTCCCTTAGCCATTGTACATTGTGTAGTCACAGTGACTAGACCTTTATCACTTCCTCCTAGAACTACGCATTGCGCAATCCCTCAACCTCCTCCTCAACCCTGCACTCAATCTGAGGTTCAATTAGTGAATTGCATGAAGAATTTAGACTAGGATATTTTCTTAATGATGTCATATTTTCATGAGTGGATTTAATATGAAGGTATTGTATCTTGAAATGATAGGATGATGTTGAAGGAGGATTACAAGGAGATCATGCAAGAAAACACTTATGAAGTTGAAGAGATAAAGAGACTATCAAGCAAAAGGATGAAGGGACACTACATCACGACAGAATATTGAATATCAAAACCACGAGGAAGACTCCATATCATCTAATCTTTGGGAGGATGAAAATCAAACACATGCAAGAATTATCATGAAGATATAAGGGGGGTCATTAAGAAGAGGCTACAAGAGAGCACTTGCAGAGCAGAAGCATCAGAAGAACCATCATGAAGACATGAAGAAATCTTGGACAGTGACATAATGGTGGAATCTCATGTTGACTTGGAAGGTTGTAACACTAATCTAGACCCTTTGAAGGGTAAATATAAATAACAAGCAAAGATCCATCATGAAGAAGATATGAATATGGAAACAATGAGAAAGGCTTGGCCCGAACACATCACAATGAATTTCCATGTCATCAATGCCAAGCCATGGCTTGTCCAAGTGTCATCACCAAGTCATATGTGTCAATGTATCTTGTCACACCATTTATGGATGTAATCATTGTATTTTTAAAATTAAGAAAATGCAAAATGTGTGGAAGACAGAGGCTCCCACATGGAATTTGAAGAGTCACTACAAAGCTCTAAAGCCATGTAGAAGTTAAAAGATCATAGGAATTTGAAAAGTCATGGTAGAAGCTCAAGAGTCCTGAGGGAGGTCAAGAGTCACATGGGAGCTGAAGAGTCACCTCATTTGTTATAAATATACCCTTTTAGCTCAAGAGAAAGGACTTTGGACTTTGGAATTTTCACCTTGGCTTCTCTAGCTTGGCATAGGAAAGAAGATCTTTCTTTGGAGGAGCAAGTGGTTACTTAATTTTCCATTGTTGGGACTAGTGTGCAATCATTGTACTTGTATATCTTAGGATTTTCACTAAATATATGAATCTCCTAGAGTCATTTCACTTTCATGCATCTGTCATGAATGATTGTAATACTATTCTTTCATTGTTTGTGATGTATGTTTATGTTAACACATACTAATAAAAATGAACTATTTTGTTGCCTTTGGTATGAATCTTGTTGAATGTGATTTGTTACTTGCTTTTATCATCGGTGTTACCTTGTGAACTAATTTGCAGGTCTCTTTTAGGATAGTACTATTATTTTTCTTATAAAGGCACACTCTCTCTTTTCCCTTCCGTGAAAGTACCTTCTATACATTGAAATTGTATGCCTCACAGTGTCAAATTACTTGAATGTCCCAAATATTGTTTGAATAATCTCTTATGTTGATAATTACAAGCAAGGAAAATTCCTAAGGATTATGGCAATCAGTTGTATTTCCGGTTAGGGCTCCTTCTCCAAATGATGTGAGGTCTAATTAGGACTTCATACTGGAGAGACCACCTTGGTTGACAGATTTCCAACACCATTAACAGTTGACACTAGAAGGAGGGCTAGATGCAAAAGTGAGCCTATTGAATCTGTTTTGAATCTCTCATCTTAAATGGCTCATTCCCAAATCATACTCCTAGGGTGTTTTTCAAATAGATCCAATATTAAGATTTCAACCCCAATGGAACTACTATATGATTTGTCTCAATTAAAGGTTGATGGCAAGGGTGAAATATCCATATCTGAACATACATCTCATTTTTTCAAGTTTTTTAAATCTTGGTTGATTTAGAATCTAGTGACCTCGACAATCAATCAAAATGAAATCAAAGCTCTTAATCGATCTGAAGCCCTAGGAAACCACCATCTTAGCAACAATGATTTTGCTAATGTATCTAGTGATGATTCCCTAAGTAGATTAGTCGATATTTTGATTTCTTTTGAAGACTCTCTCATAAGTACTTCTTCAACTCACTATCCCTTGTGTCCTATTGTTTGCAATGAATTAACTCGCGATGAAGATATGCCATGCTCTTCAAATTTACAATCTAATGAGTAGGATCTTGAATCGACACAAGATGGTAAGGTTGCACATGATTAAGAAGAAAATAATAAAGTCATTGAGCATTCATTCCATTCTTTAAAATCTCTAGTCTTTCTTAAGGATGATTCTCTATTTCATATGACTCACTAAACTTCTCAGATTTCTCCATCCTTAAATACACAAGCAAAAGAATCTCATGGCTTGAGTAATTTGTTTGTTGAAGTTGTAAAATCTAATCAAACTAGTGATGTAGATGGTATCCATATCGATAATAATTTTCTTATTGACTTAACCAATAGTAGTTGTCCATATACATTGCACAAACTGACTCAGCTCTCAAATTGTAATTATCCAATATTTCAGAGTTTTTGGATTTGTCATGGAGATGAGGCACTTCATCCTTTGTTTATGGTTATGTCAGGTTCTCATGATCCTGAAGAGATCACCGAACCATGTCAGATTAGATTTTCTCACATTATTTTTTTCTCCACATTGTCTCACTAAATGCAAACGCATCCTTAAAATATTTTTGTTATTTCCAAGTCAATTTTCGTAATTTTCAAGATTGGGTTTTTGAACAGATAGAGAGTTTTATTTTGGTTGACTCATTATCATGTAAATCTCTTGTATCATACTCGGGATGGGAATGTATACCTTTAATGGGTTCACAAAGTTTTGAATCTTATCCTTTTAATTATCAAGACAAAGATTCTCATCGGTCAATGGATTCACATATGTCAAGCAATTCTGAGAATAATATGCTCTTGGTCTTTCTTGTAAATATTGTAATGTTAATAATTTTTCTTATGGCACAAGTTATACTCTTGAGTGTTAGTGAATGCTTAAATTATTTGGGGAATCAAATTCCTCATCTTGACAGATTAATCTCCCAAGTTAACACAAAGGTTTGAATCTGATTCAACACATGGTGTTTCATTGTTTCCTTAGTGGTTTCCTACATTTTCTATGCTAGCATTCATTTTTAATTCTTCTGATTTTCATGATGCTAGTTTATATTGTAATCAGATATAAGGATGAGAGGAGGATGATTCTATGATTCAAAGCATTTGTGATACTAATCAAATCAATCCATATCTATTTTCGTAGAACAAAGCATCTTATTCCTTAACCGACATGTATGATCATAATATTTTATAACTGCCCCCTCCCACATTTACCTAATTTCACCAGCCTACCACGATAAAACACGAGGAAAAGAGTTACTATGACATGACTCGGCCTCCAAGTTCCAGTTTAGGAAGTGGAGCCTGCAAACTGACAACAAAATGAAAAATTGTAACATCCCTCTCAGATACAAGACACTCAGGGGCCAAAGAACCACCCCAGGTCACCAAACTAGCCTGGGCTCAAACTCCATGCATGAAAAATCTTGAGTGCGGTTGAAGGCCTCCAACTACATGCACAACACTTCCTGAGTGCAGTTGTGACCCAAATTATCTAGTTCAGAGGATGCGGTCCTGATATTTTCTCCCTTTCACTGACATAGGATCCCAACCACATTCATGACAAGGCCTAAGTGCGATTGAGGTCCTCTAACCACATTCAAAACACTGCCTGAGTGCAATTGTGACCCAAATTGTCCAATTCAGAGGGTGCAATCCTGAATTCTAAGCCACAATGCCAGGTCAACCTCTATACCACTATCTAGAACCTCCTAAGACTTCTCAGAATCATTATTGACATGAAAACAAATATAAATGTTCAAACTCAAATAAAAAACTTGAACTCTACTGAGTAGAACATACTAAGCATGTCATAAAACACATGGTAAACATGTAAGCTATAGATCATGAATGCATATCTGATCACAAAGGTCTAAGATTCATTTAAAAATCACCTAGAAGGCCCTATGCCCTCTCCACATAGCTTCAACAACATTTATTAGTCCATACATTCATCAATTGATTAATAACTAAACAATTCATGACAAGAGCCATAGATGATACACATCATATAATCAACAAATAACCAACATGCAAACCATGGCAACTCATCCACAATGTCACCAACATAATCGCTATAAATATACATGAATCACAATACAAGAATAACTCTCATTAACATATGAAAATACCAACCAAGGCAGGGACTTCAACCTACCACCCGACCATGGATTGGGTTGAACCAAATCTCTCTTTCATCCAACCACCCTCGCGCCATATTCCAAGCATGAATGTGGGATATCATGGAATAAACCAAGACAAACCAAACTAGGGCTTCCAGAGGCCAAACCACCTCAACCCTCAACCAGTGTTTCCACATCATGGTCAAACATCACTAAAATCAATCAGAATGGTCTCTATCCAAGCTGTCCAGGGCTCCAAGAATTAGTAACTCAACTCACAACCTTCCAGGGCTCTAGAGCGTTTGTCCAACCTGGCTCCATGGACTAATAACTCAACCCACTAAGGGCTCCAAAGAATTTGTCCCAACCTAGGCTCCATGAATAGTAACTCAACCCAAGTTGTTCGAGGGCTTTCATAGCATTTGTTCCGACCAACAATCATAACGAACCTAAGCACCAATCATAAAATAAATAAGTGGAAAAACCCACAACACCATGGCTATCCAGGAAATGGAAAGGCAAGGATAAAAGCATTGTCAATCCAGGTAATCATCCATGACAATGGCAACACATAACCAGATAATCACATGCATACACCATGTATCCATAAATCAATAAGGAAAACACACATGCAACTTACTACCTGCAAAGCAATGTAGTTGTAGTTGTTGATCCAATTGTTCCTTTGCACATTCCTGCTTTCATTTTCCTTCTCTCCAAATCCAATGTATGTTAAAGTGCTCCAAGCATGCTCTAAGAATGCTATAAGTGTGCAAGAGTATGAGAGAGTGAGGGAATAGAAGAGAGCTCCAAAGCTAAACTAACAAAAGTTGTGAACTTATCCTCAAAAGCCTTTTTATCATTAAGGCCTCTATTTTCTCCAATTTCCTTCAATTTTCCTCACATGAAAATTTGTGACCCTTCATCTCCATTTTCTCATATTTTCCTTTATTTTCATAAATAATGCCAATTAATGCATCTTTTCCTTAGCCTTTGCCAATTTTCTTAGCCATAAATTAATCGCAAGTGATACCCATCACTATGTTTTGTCGAACATTCAAATTGGAATATGTGTCCCATGACCTTGGTCTTATTTTACTTACATAGAAAATCAACTAGGGTTGTTACATGCTGGGGCCTAATAGATGTCATGCAACTAATCATTTTCCCACTGGTATATCTAATGAGAGTTGTTGAACATCGATTGATCTGGTTGAACCAATTGAGGTTCATGGTTTATCATCTCACTGTCTAGATATTTGTCAATAAGTTAAGGCACTTCAGCCTTTTTTTATGGTTATGCCAGGTTCTCATGATCTTGACAAGGCTTATGAACATGATCAGATCAATTTCATCACTCTCATCCATGATTTATTCATGTCCTCGTATCATCAAAAAGTGATTCATCAGTTTTCCATTTGTCTTTGCTTCATGTCATTCTACTTTCATGCCATATTTTCCGAAAGGATCTTACATCCTTCAATATGGTTTTCCTCAAAGTCATCCACAAATCTTACCAAACATAAGCCCATCCAGATATTAGTTCAAAAATAAGAAATGAACATTTAAGTAAAAATTACCTTTGTTGTGGTCTTTCATCACGACATCTTCCTATAGGTATCAACATCCTATATACAGATTGACACATCCCCCAAAGAAATCCATTGTCAAGTGTCTCTATCTTTTTCCGACTTCCATTAGAGTTGTTGGGCCTTGAAATTGTCGTTCACTTCCATTACATTTTCACTTATATTTCCATATTGTCACCTTCAATCCACCTCTATTTCATTACATTTACCTTACCATTATCATTATTGAGTCACATTTATGTTTTTCCAAACTTTATTAATTCTTAGCATTTTTAAGTGAATTTATGATTAAAAATTAGAAAATAATGTGCATATGCTTATACCTAACAAGTGGGATGAGATTGTTGACATGTGTAGGTCAAAAGGAAGCTTCTAAAAGACCCTTATGTGTTCTCCTAAGGCCAAATTCGAATTTTAATGGAGAAGATCATGGGATCATAAGGATATGTGTCTCATTTCCTATTTGTATTGAAACTCTAAGAAGACATGTGTCTTATCATTTCCTATTTTGATTGTAACTCTAGAGATATAGGGAGAGATTCATGGACTCTCATTAATAAGGTAGCTTCTCATATTTTTGTATAAATAGGGGAAGTTTTCTCTTATCATTGGGATGTGAAAAGTTGGGGAAATGCCCTTGTTTTGAATATAGAATTTGGATTTGGCACCATACTCATGAGTGATGTTCACTTTGATTTGGTTATGCTTGTATTTGGAGCCTCTCAACTTTCCATCCCTCATGCTTTTGTATTGGCCATCTATAATGTGTGAGATTTATTGTTTTTCATAGATTAAGATTTATTGCTTTCATAGATTAAGATTTGTTTATTTCATATATTTTCCTGTGTGAGAGGTTAAGAGTGATTGTTTTTATTTGATTTCATATCTAGAAGTTAAGAATGATTGTTTTTATTTGCTTTCATATCTAGAGGTTAAGAATGATTGTTTTTGCTTTCATTTCATATCATGTGGTTTTGATTATTCATTTCATAGGATCCTGATTTGATAATGCACACATGATCCCTTAGAGTAGATTCCATTTCATGCAATTTCATTTCAATTCCTGCAAGTGTGATAGATCAAAATTTCAATTCCTGCAAGTGTGATAGATCAAAATTTAAATTTCTACAAGTGTGGTAGATCAAGGTTTCAATTCCTACAAGTGTAATAGATTAAGATTTCAATTCCATGCATTGTACTATAATTTCTTTTGAATTAATTGTTGAATTATAATAGGTAAATCTAGTTTCGTAGTTAGATTGATCTAAATTGGAAGTTAATTTCTAGCATATATAGTGCACACATGCTTCGCAAGTTTTACAAAACCCCTGGGTTGACAATTAAATGATGGGTAATTAATTTGCCTCAACATTTTGGTGTCATTGCCAGGGAAATGTGCATAGGACCTAGCTTTTAGTTTAGAGTGTATTTTATTTGTTTTTGTTTTTACTAACCATTTATGGACAACGGGTCTAGAATGCAGTCCAAAGACTACATTCAGGAATGGTATCAAAAAGCGGTTACGCCACAGTATTCATCAATTCTTCAAGAGATCCGTGCGGCAAATCAAAAGGTCAAGTCGATTCCGCATATCCTTACAAACAATCAAGTACATTTTTCAAGTTTGGATATGAGCATTCCAAAAATTCTAATCCGTAAATAGCTTTATTGGAAGCATGAATATACTTAAAAAATAAACAAATAATTATAACTTTTAAGATAAAATTGATGTTTTGTGGTGCAGTAAAAACCACCCATCTACTAACCCTTTGTAGGAAAGATTTGCAATAAAACAAATGATTGAGAACAAGGAGCGCAAGCGAAGATCACGAACGATAATTTAAGGTATGAGATAAAGCCTTTTCATTTTATTTTTGCAAAATTTAAAGAGCAAACGATTGATAAAATCTTGACTATGCTTTAAAAAAAACAAAAAAAACTCAAGTATCCTCTCCTCTTGCCCTACAGGATTAAAAATAAAAATAAAAAAATGTTATGTTAGTATAATTTTATTTTTAAGTAACTTAAAAAAAAAAAAAAAATAAAAATAAAAAAATAAAAAAAATCAAAAAAAATCCAAGCATTTTCTTTATTAATAAATGTTTTGTTTAAATGAAATATATATGTATATATTTTTAATTAAAAAAAATGTAACATATATAATTTTTAAAACAAAACATTTAATATAAAAAAATGTTGGTCAACATCATGAAAAAGCTCAAAGCATAAAACAAAATTGAAAGGCAATGCATAAAATGAGGCTCGAATAAAACAATGAAACGAGGGCTAAGTGCGTAATGCAAAAAGCTACAATTCGAGTGGCTGGTTCAATCAAGTCTTGGGCTTCGATCTCACATCTCAACCTGCAAATAAAACTTGACTACGCAAACCATCCTAGCTTTGACTTAATTGTAATGATAATTAGGTGGTCGAATTGTTCGACATATGTGGTTTTCTTGACATAAAAAAAATGTTTGACAGGTGTGACAGAATGATTAAAAACGAGTGTTTGAAAACGATGAAAGCAAACAAGTCTCAGATAGGGTGTTTCTTTCTTTGCTTCTCCGAGCTTCAATAAACCTGCAAATAAAACTTGAATTCTGTCAAGCTTGTGCGTTTATGGTTTGACACCAATTTGTTGAATAAAAGGTCGGCAGAGAGATCTAATAGTTTTGGAGCAGGCATTCATTAAACACGTGCTCTAGCTCCACAACATATGATGGGTGCAGTATCTTAACCTCCACAGCTCAGGGTGTCTCAGCCTGCACATCCAGCACAACATACTGGATCACCATTGCCATAAATGAATTTTATTGCCAAATCACCATTACTAGAAGTTGTACCAGTTTAAACAAGTGTTTTTAAAATGCATTTTCTGAGCATACCAGGGTAAATCTGAAAAAACTGGGACATGTTTTTTTCCGAAATGGGATGAATTTAATGACCTAGAAACTATTTTCTCGGATTCCTAACTGTTCAGGAGAAAATCACGGTTCTTCGGGACCCTGTTTGGTGACTACGTGAGGAAAATGGATTCTTTTTTTTTATGCACGATATTTCGCTAGCAATAACACATTTAATTCACTAAGACTTCTAATCAAACAATGACACTTGCTCCTCCACAAAATTTCAATAGATTTACCCTCCTTACATCCTTGAACACTTGGAAGAAATTGCGAACCTAATGCTGCACCCATGTGTATACTCGTTTCTTCACGTGTCAGTGCAGTAAGGGAGTGATTTTGTTTTGAATGTTATGAAGCGCGAATACATAATCAGTGAATTCAGATTTGTGTTTGATACATTAATACAACTTGTGCCAAACCTGCAAATCAAAAATTCAACCACCAGAAATTGATTTTGGTTGTCGAAACATTTCTAGAAAACATAATTGTTTTGACAAACGATTTTATAACACGTTTCTGAATAAAACATGGCAAATTAGCAAAATCCAAGACATGGGTTTTTTCCATAACAGGGGCAATTAGGTAATTCAGAAACCATTTTCTAGATTTTTTAACCAATTAAGAGAATTTTGCAGTTCTTCGGAGCCCTATTTTGTTGTCTGCGTGAGAAGAAACAATTATTTTTATATATACATAGTGAACGGTTTTCAGCAAGGTGGAAGAATGCAACTCAAAATGAAATTCTGGTGTGGCATTTAATCCATATGATACGTGATCAAAGAATCCAAATCGATTTAAACTTCCATCTCTTTCATCCTCTGCGCAGTTTGCTGATCTTGACTATCACTTGCGTGTTCTTTTGGGATGTTCAATAATGGCTTGCGAAACAATTGGAAAATTATTTAAATGATTTTTGAACATTTGGCATTAATATTGTTGCTGTATGAAGTTTTAACTTGCAGGACGTAGCAAATCTTTGATATGCCAATTGTTTTGCTGAGCACATTGCATGAAGTCATCCAACAATAGGGAGTTGAATTATTTCTCATAGTTATTTCTTAAAAATGGATTGTTATCAATATCATGAATTGGATTGAATATAAAACTTTTGATTTTCCTTAATCTGTTTTTTTGGACATATAAATTTTGCATAAGAATCAGAAAGTAAATTGGTTGTTTCTTTTTTAACACACTTATGTTCATTATGTCAAGTTTTTTTTGCAGGTTTGGGATGATTGAATGATCATTGAAGGAAACTATTGTGCACACAATTGGTCTTCAAATGATCGATTCTATGATAAATATAAGAACAATTCCATTTCCATATCCATCAAAACCATTACCTTTCCTCCTTTTTGAATTATAAATCCAATCAAGCAATTCAAAGCAAGCCACAGTCATTTTTCCCAGCAAGAATGAGTTGCTCATTCTCCTTTATTCACATACACTTTCTGCCTGACCCACAAATAAAAGAAAGACGCTCACTGACATGCTTATTGCTCATTATCATTATTATTTTCCATTGTCATCTTCCATTTTCATTTTTCCTTTCCTATCCTTTTTCATTTCGCAAATAAACCCTGCTTCAATGAAAATTATTGAGTCCATAGTCCTTTGAGTCTAAAATCCTTGCAAAAACACCTTGAGGCCTGCATGCCTTAATGGAAAGTCCTCATGCCGATGAACAATGGGAATACATCAATGTCCCTTATTCATCAGATCTTATAGGTACTCGACAGCTACAAAATTATTCATACTTAGCAAGATGTGTTTGGGCATCTTGACTCTCATTGTCGGTGAGAGTTCTCATGTTGACTAGTGGCATCCATTAATGGCCACTAAGTCAACAATTTCCTATTATGTTCAACATCAGAACATCTATTCACATAGCAGGAATTGTGCCAATGAGTTTTAAAGACATGAACACTATCATTTTCAGCGTTTTGGAGCAAATGTAGAAGATATGCAGCTACATAACCAGATGGTGGCTACAGAATCAGACGACAGCTACAGAATCAGATGACAATTACATAATCAAATAATAGTTGTGGAATCAGATGGCAGCAGTAGAATCAGCACTATTCCACAACAGATTCAGCAAGTTCTAATAAAAGCAAATAAAAATTCATCTTGATTATTTTCTCCATGACTTGTCCAGCCACTTGAAGAAGATTATGATCAGAATTTTGCAACCACCACACATGCAGCACATCCATTTCTAAAGGGTAAGTTAAGGTATGTCATTTTTTAACTTTTTACCATAAAATTCCTTGAAAAGCTAGAATGATAATTTTTGAAAAAACATTTATCTTCCTCATCTCATAAAATTGCCAAAATCATTAGTTTGGGGGGGGGGGATACATTCACATGCATATTTTTTCATATTCATATCACATTCAAAAGCCCACATGCTTTCAAAAGATATTAACTATTACATTATTGTTATGAGCATACAAAGGCTTGTCAAAAGTACTAAAAATACAATTGGATACAAACACAATCATGGTTGTCACACAAGAACCAACTATGATGTAATCCAATAAAGATATACTTTGCAACAATAATCAAATTATCATTATACAAAGTTCAAAGATCAAAAATGAATACAACAAAAAAATATGGTTGTAACACAAGAACCAACCATGTTGTAATTTAACTAAAAGATTTTTCAGAAGTATGAAGTTATCAAATGGCATCATGCAAACTTAAGCCAAAACTTAAGAATAAAAAAATTTAATGTAATAGATTGCATGAGGACATACAATAGTTTCAGTTGGGGTGTATGTTGTGCCTTGAAATTGTTGTTCACTTCCATTACATTTCACTTATATTTCCATATTGTCACCTTCACTCCACCTCTATTTCATTACATTTACTTCCATTTCATTACATTTACCTTACCATTATCATTATTGGGTCACATTTATGTTTTTCCAAACTTTATTAATTCTTAGCATTTTTAAGTGAATTTATGGTTAAAAATTAGAAAATAATGTGCATATGCTTATACATAACAAGTGGGATGAGATTGTTGACATGTGTAGGTCAAAAGGAAGATTATAAAAAACCCTTATGTGGTCTCCTAAGGCCAATTTCGAATTTGAATGGAGAAGATCATGGGATCATAAGAATATGTGTTTCATTTTCTATTTGTATTGAAACTCTAAGAAGACATGTGTCTTATCATTTCCTATTTTGGTTGTAACTCTAGAGATTCATGGAGTCTCATTAATAAGGTAACTTCTCATCTTTTTGTATAGATAGGGGAAGTTTTCTCTTATCATTGGATTTGAAAAATTGGGAAAATGCTCTTGTTTTGAATATAGAATTTGGATTTGGCACCATACTCATGAGTGGTGTTCACTTTGGTTTGGTTACGCTTGTATTTGGAGCCTCTCAACTTTCCATCCCTCATGCTTTTGGATTGGCCATCTATAATGTGTGAGATTTATTGTTTTTCATAAATTAAGATTTATTGCTTTCATAGATTAAGATTTATTTCTTTCTTATATTTTCCTGTGTGAGAGGTTAAGAGTGATTGCTTTTATTTGCTTTCATATCTAGAAGTTAAGATTGATTGTTTTTATTTGCTTTCATATCTAGAGGTTAAGAATGATTGTTTTTGCTCTCATTTCACATCATGTAGTTTTGATTATTCATTTCATAGCATCCTGATTTGATAATGCACACATGATTCCTTAGAGTAGATTTCATTTCATGCAATTTCATTTCTGAAAGAGTGGTGTGCTTTTCAATTTCTGCAAGTGTGGTAGATCAAGATTTCAATTCCTGCAAGTGTGATAGATCAAGATTTCAATTTCTGCAAGTGTGGTAAATCAAGATTTCAATTCCTGCAAGTGTGATAGATTAAGATTTCAATTCCACGCACTGTACTATAATTTCTTTTGAATTGATTGTTGAATTATAATAGGTAAATTTGGTTTTGTAGTTAGTTGATCTAAATTGAAAGTTAATTTCTAGCATATATAGTACACGCATGCTTTGCAAGTTTTACAAAACCCCTAGGTTGACAATTAAATGATAGATAATTAATTTGCCTCAACAAAAGTCTTCATATCTTTCTAGGAGATATTCTAGTCAAATCTTATTGGATTTCGGATGTTGAATGCCTTTTACCTTTGTTTCATATTTTACGATCTCTTCCTTTCTTTTCACACACTTCATTCCCAGGAGCTTCTAATCAAAGTTACTTAGTTGTAGTTAACTTCCTTTTGATTCATATGAAAACATATTATGTTGATTTCATCTAGTGTGACTTATGCATTTCTGCAATCTTTCACAAGACGAGATCTTTTCTACTTTTGATCCATTTTTCCCAAGATGGAGATAGTGATCCATATTATTTGCAACCATATGAATTTCATAATATCTCATTTAAGCATACATACCTCATCTTTCCTTTCAGTCATCTAGACTTCTTGTAGAAGCTTCATTTGAACGAGAGAACTTTATCCTTTAGACCTGCTTTCTTGTTATGTCATCATACCATCATCCCTTGAATCCTACGAGTTGGAATTCCTGATGAAACTCTTTCTTTCCTTTTAGATTGGTGAATCCTTTGATGAGGATTCCATCAGAGGAACTTGAGGATCTTTCATATCCTTACCCAATAGATGTTTCTTTATTGACTATTGTATATGATCCTAGTCGATCATGACCTCTACCTCTTTTTATAAGTATCACTTCAGGTTTTAATGAGGTTGCCAAGAGCTCCCATTCTTTGTAATTAATAGAAATTATTCCATACATCCTTTTTTCTTCACATGTCAAGAGCTCTTACTTCTAATGCTTCTATCACTATGTTATTTTCTAATCTGATGAATCCTATCTTATTTTACATTGCTTCATATTTATAAATTAGTGAAGATGATCATCTCAGTCATAGTAGATATCTTTTACTTCTCCATTCTTAAGCTTCTTTGTCTTAGGCTCTTTCACTTCTTCGGTGATGTGGGCTTCTTCCCTATCCCTGATCAAGGTGGATCCTTGAAAAGTACCAGTGGCAAGGTAAGAAGGCTCAAAAATCAAAGTGGTGGAAACCTTATAAACTTAATATCGGATCGAAGTGCTCGTCATCCTGATTCCAACGGTGCAAACGACAATCAAATCTGAGTTCATATGAAGACGTTAGAGCAAGTCAAAGATCAAGTTTGACTTGGACAGGTGGTAAGACGAAGTGACGTGGAAAAACTCTCAGTGAATAGGGAAGCGCCATGTGTTAGACCACCATTGGTCCCACATATTGCAGAAGGAAGAGGTTGCAGCTTAAATAAAATCAGCCCCAGACCAAACCAGGTTGCGATGCGATATATCGCAATCGCAGAGTCAGGGTGTGATTTGTGATATCGTAATTACACATCGCAAAAGGGAAAGGTTAAAGAATCGGCCCCCAAAGAAATCTTAGTTGCGATGCATATATCGGAATCGCAGAATCAGGTTGTGATTTGCGATATTGCAATTGCAGTTCGCAAAGGGGAAGCAATCACATATTATAACAACCTTGGTTCCCACCGATTGTGCTTTGCGATGTAAGCTTCTGGACCTGATATATTATATGTTATGTTTAATGGCCCGTCGAGTCCGCCATTATCGCAGGACGCTTGTTGTAAGGGCTTGGGTTTGTCCACCAATGGGAAATGCCGATAGTAAAAGTCATCGGGTTAAAATGCGCAGTTAAGGAAGTTTTTCCATGTTTGAAATATTTGTTGGTGCATACGATATGGGACCTAAAAATCTCTATCCTGAAACAAACCCCCTACTAAACTTTGTCGTTTGTTTAGAACTACTCGGGAATTGAGGTGATTAGCTGCCAGCTTATATAAAGGACTATCTGCATTGGAAAAAGGCAGAGACCAGCACAGTAATTTAGAAGATCAGTGCGTACAGCAATAACCTGACATGGCAGTAGGCCAAGACCTCGCCTTGAGCAAAAGGGAGGTTCTGAGAGGGTGCAGAAAGCCCAATTATCTGAATTGTGTGTTCGGATAGGCGTTCTTGTAAGATTTTTCGCCAGGATTTTGGTGGTACTGTCTATTTCTGAAGTTGAGCTCTCCATTCTTTGTCCATCCTCTAGCTTGGAGGTATAAGGATTCTAATTTAATGTTGCTTGTACTTTTTATCTCTTTTTATGCCACTTAATGAAAGAAGGCCTCCCCACTATTGAGTAGGGCTGGGAAACGTAGTCTAAATTGGACAAACTCCATAATCAAATATTTGTGTCATGGTTTCTTACTTGTCATATTATTTCTACAAAGTTTTATGTGCTTTTAATTTCATTGGCTAATAATCTTTGTTTCATGTAATTCTGATGCATTCATAAGTAAAAGATCTTGGATTGAGTTTGGTATCAGAGCAAGTCTTTGTTGATGCGAATTGCTTAAATATATGCTAACCCGGAACAAGCTACAAAAAGGTGAAGGAAAGCTTAGGTCCTTTGATCCTGAAGTATGACGTGCACAACAAAGAAGAAACATGGCAAATGAAGAAGCTCGTTGGGAAGAGGAACATAATTTCCGCAAGGTTTTCTACAATATGGCAAAGAAAGTGGACAAGCTATTTTCAGAGTATGAGAAGGCACTTGGGCATGAGAAGCAAGATGTCAATGACAATAGATCAATAAATCATGAAGGTGGTGGAGAAGAGCCTCCACCCTCTCCATCTTCCAGTGACAATTTCGCTTCTTCTTCTCATCATTCTCGCAGACGTCATAGACATACATCTAAGAAACCATTCCTTAAACTAGATGTAAATCTTGACTTGCCTACGTATGCTGGAGAATGTAATCCATAAAATATCAACAATTGGATTAGGCAGATTGAGGTCTACTGCCGGATTTCAACAGATCAAGGAAGACAAGGCAAAGTTCCAGTTAGCATCCCTTCAACTGAGTGGCACTACTCTCGTTTGGTGGGAGAGTAGATTGCAAGGCAGAGAAAATGTGGGTAACCTTCTCTCCTCATGGTCAAATTTTATTTCTGCATTGAAGAACCAAGACCCTTTAGGATATAAGAAAAAAACATTAATGGAATGACAACACCTAAGGCAAGGCCAAGGGAAAAATGTGCAAAACTTCACCGAAGAATTTAGAAAATAAGCATTGAATTTGATCATACCATTAGATTCACCAAATATTGTAACTAAGTATATTGGTTCTGTACATAGTTACATAAGGCATTCATTATTATTGTTTGAGCTTGATACTATCAATGAGGCCAGTGCGAAGGCCATGCATCTTGAAAGTAGGGGGGCGCTTGAACAAAATGACCACCCAAGAAGAGTCGCAACAACCAAGAGAAGAGGGGCAAAGCCCTCTTATAGACATTGTGAGAAAGAGGAACACGACAAAGAGAACTGCTAGAAACTACACACTGAGCTGAGACCTAAGAGGAATGACAGAAAGGAGAGGCAGAAGACAACTGCCACCATGCAACAGGATCATGAGTCTGAATCAAAGGAAGATGAGAAGGTTACAGATGTGTGATTTAAACAAGGTAGAGCAATTGACCTAGGGTCATATTCCGATGATGAAAGGAAGATTGTAGCACTTGGGTATGCAGTAGATGGACTCGTCGATTTGGGTTTTGATTCAGGCGATGAAACAAAAGTTTCAATAGAATTGTACCAAAGATGAAAGGGGCACCCAATGCAGCATGGCTCTAGGAACTTGAGCAGATCAACCAAAGCATTCAAGTAGAGAATGTTGAGCTAAAGAGACTCCTACACGAAGTAGAAAAGGAGAAACAAAGGTTGCTACGCTAGTTACAAGCCAAGGACGAAGCCTCGGAAAAGATACAACATAACCACTTTGAGGTAAAAAGTGATTCTTCGATTGCATGTACCTTTCCTCATGATGATTTCGCTCCTTTTGAAAAACATACTATACGTATCGGTTCCAAATTGTTAAGGAGAATGGGGTATGAGGGGAAGGGCCTCAGCATTAATGGCCAAGGCATCATAAACCCCATCAAAGTAGAGGAATCGCGTCGTCATACAGGACTTGGGTATGTCAGGAAAGAAGTTGGGGAATGCTCCAAAATAGCTAGTGACCAACCAATGACGGATGATGAGATCACTTCCGCACATTCCAACGATAGTGAGGGCTCCATGAACACCAGGGGAAAGCGCTTCAAGACAACTCGAAAAGTTTGGAGGATAAAGAATCGTTGTAGTCACTGTAACGAGATGGGACACTAGGGAGCCACGTGTCATATGCTCCATGTCAAGAAAGCATTGATAAAGAAGCCAACGGGTGAAAATGTTCAACAAACAAATCGACCACATTCATGGCGATCTTATTTATTAAGTCAAATATGGTTTTTTTAGATGTAGTATCTTGTTATGGCCACCATTTGTAAGTCATGTGTTGTGAATAAATGTAATAGTGATGATCTGTTTCCCATCACTTAATAACACAATGATAATGTTTTTTAGGCCTTATGTGAGTAGTTTGGTTATTGGTTTCTATCATGTAAAACTTGACCAAAGAGAGTGTGTGTTATAAACTCTTGGTAAGTGTGGGGTTGTTTGAGTCATGTACGGTTTGTATATGATTGAAAATTTACTCAGTAGTGAATGTTGAACACCTGAAGCTTTATGAACCTCCATTGATTATGGATACCGAATAGGTTGCACATATTCCTATCGTGGACAATGTTGCACCAAAGTAGCTAGACAAGTTGCTCAAAGATCTCATACTCAGCAGGAAAACCAGAAATTCATGACAAGGAGATGTGGATACATTCATGTGGGCTTCAAAGGAATGCATCCGAGTAAAGCTCGATGGATGGAGAAAGAAGAAGTGAGGGAGCAATTTCCTCACTTGCCAATTGACTGAAAGGGATTTTGGCGGTCCAAAAGCTCTTAGTGGGGAGGATTGATCTAGGTGGATCTCTGAAAAGTACCAGTGGCATGGTATGAAGGCTCAAAACTAAAAGTGGCAGAAACTCTACAAATTTAGCATCGGATCGAAGTGCTTGTCATCTTGATTCCAATGGTGCAAATGACATTCAAATCCAAGTTCATATGTAGAAGTTAGAGAAAGTCAAAGATAAAGTTTGACTTGGACAGGTGGTAGAAGGAAGTGACATGGAAAAAATCTCAGCAAATGGGGAAGCACCAAGTGGCAGGCCACCATTGGTCCAGCATATCGCAAATCATAGAAGGAAGAGGCTGCGACTTAACAAAAAACAGCCCCGAAGCAAGCCAGGTTGCGATGTGATATATCGCAATTGCAGAGTCAAGTTGCGATTTGCGATATTGCAATCGCACATCACAAAAGGGAAAGGTTAAGGAATCAGCCCCCAGAGCAATCCAGGTTGCGATGCGATACATCACAATCACAAAAACAGGTTACGATTTGCGATATCACAATCGCAGTTCGCAAAGGGGAAGTAGTCGCATATTATACCAACCTTGGTTCCCACCAATTGCGATTTGCGATGTGAGCTTCCAGATCCGATATATTATATTTTATGTTTAATGGCCCATTGAGTCCACGATTATCACAGGGCGCTTGTTGTAAGGGCTTGGATCTGTCCGCCAATTGGAAACACTGATAGGAAACGCCGATAGTAAAAGTCGTCGAGTTAAAATGTGTGGTTAAGAAAGTTTTTCCATGTTTGAAGGGTTTGTTGCCACATACTATATGGGACCCAATAATCTTTGTCTTAAAAGAAACCCGCCTACTAAACTTTGTCATTTATTTAGAACTGCCCGAGAATTGAGGAGATTAGCTGCCAACTTATATAAAGGACTATCTGCATCAGAAAAAGGCAGAGACCGCACAATAATTCAGAAGATCAGTGCGTATAGCAGTACCCTGACCTGGCAGTAGGCCGGGACCTTGTCTTGAGCAACACGGAGGTTCCAAGAGGGTGCAGAAAGCCCGATTATCTGAATTGGGTGTTCGGATAGGCATTTTTGCACTTTTTTTGCCAAGATTTCGGTGGTACTATTTGTTTATGAAGCTAGGCTCTCCATTCTTCATCCATATTCCAGCTTGGAGGTATAAGGATTGTATTTGAATGTCGCTTGTACTTTTGATCTCTTTTTATGCCACTTAATGAAAGGAGGACTCCCACTATTGAGCAGGGCCCAGAGACGTGGTTTAAATTGGATGAACTCCATAATCAAATGTTTGTGTCATGGTTTCTTGCTTATCATGTTATTTCTGCATTGTTTTATGTGCTTTTAAGTTCCATGGTTAATAAGCTATGTTTCATGTAATTTTGATGCATTCATAAGTAAAATATCTTGAATCAATCCCCCTTATGCTTATTACATTTAGGAAATCTCTTCTATAGTGCCCAAGATTTTGACAACCATGGCATATTTACTTAGCCATGTTCTTCCTTTTATTTGGAGGGCCAAACTTTCTAAATTTCCCTTTTCTTCTTATCACTGATTGATCCCTTCTATCTGACCTTTTGTTACTTTATTTCTTCAACCTGTCTTCTTTTTCTTTGCAGAGAGACCATAATTTGATTAATGGAATAACTTCCTCTTCCCTAGTAGATATGAGGTTACCTTATTTATCAGTAAATGCGTTTAGAATAACGGAGATCATTTCGTTATCAGATACCATCTCTCCTAGATCCTGCACGTGACCTTTTATTTGAGATGCTTTTGAAAGGCGTGACGATATCCCTTCATCCTTTGATACCTTTAATTTATATAGATAAAATCTAAGTGATATGATCTTTTCTATCATGCTTTCAGAGAAAAGTTCTACCAGTTTATCATATATTTCTTTAAATGTCTCAAGCTCGGCTACATAGGGATTAATAGGATATTTAATAGATTCCTTAGGAAGCTTTTTGAGCCTTGAGATCCCTTTCCATGTATTCAGATAATGCTTGTTCTTCGAATGGCTTGGAGACCATTCCTGGATATGATCAATGACTTCATTCACTTTGAGGACTATGTCTATCCTTCTTTTCCATGCAATGAAGTTTGATATCCCAACAAACCTATGGTTCTCCTTGAAATATGAAGTCATTTTTACTAGACTAGATTATAAAAAGAAACTTACTTGAAAAGATAGAATCTTCAACTTGATGATGAACTTGTTGCTTCAGATGATCCTTTTAAGAAGGTCTTACTTTGGTGAGGGAAGGTTTCCTTCTTTTGGATGATCTTTTTCAAATGAGATCCTTGCTTCAATAGAGAGAAGATTGCCTTTTTATCTAACCTTCCTTATATTTGAAGAGCTTCCACTTCTCTGGTGATGTATGAGCGATGATCTTTGAAGTGATTCTAGAGTTTCAGACTTCCTTCGTGCTCTCTTCTTGAAGATAATTTCAAGACTCTTGCTAGATTATATTTCTTCGATCTAGGGTTTTGGTAGATCTTGATTTCTCGCTTGGTGTTCTTTGATTTGCTTTTGATCTTGTTATGCTCCTATACCAATAGGTGTCATATTTCGTGATTGACTTGATGAGCTCTGTAATATGTTCATACCTTTTCTTGTTGCAAAGGTTTTCCATATTTTCAAAAAATCAAAAAAAATTTAAAAAATGTAAAGAGGGTATACCCTAAAAGAAAAATCAAAGGGTAAAAAGAATAAAGATGGTCAAAAAAATGAAAGAAAATGAACCCCAAATAAAATAGACCAGGGTAGTGTGCAAGTCTAAATGCCACTACTTTTTCATTTTGTGTAAAAAACAAATAGTGTGCAATTTGTTACTTATGCCACAATTCATGAAGAGTCAAACTGTTTAAACTTGGCTCATTCATTTTTCAATTTCATGCTGTAGAATAGAGAATAAATATATGGCCAAACAGTGTAATCTTGGCAGATAAGTAGATAGGTAGAGTAAATAAAAAGGAGCTCAATAATTTAATCTGAGCCCTTGGATGTAATAAGTGCAGACTTAGGTAGGCTTGCCATGTAAAAGAAAAATAAGATGGATAAGGGTTTGCCAGTCAAAGTGCACCCAAAAAAAGAAGGGAAAAATGTCAGGCTAAAGTAGGTAGGGTAGGTAGATGGTGTTGCAAAATTACTTATGATGGATAATGTCTCTATATGTGTTAATTTTTACTTTTATCACAAGTGCAAGGCATACATTACACTTGATGCAGTGCAAGCAAGACAAAGTCAAATAACTATCTTCCATTCACATTTTTCCCTAGAGATTTCACTAATTCTCCCTAAAGTATTAAGCTCTTTGAAAATTAAAGGGGCTCAGAGAATTTCTCTGACTTTTGGAGGTACTGGACCCTCGGCCTAATAATTTAAAAAAGCCTAAGTACTTAGAAACATCCATGAACCATTCATTTGATTTCATAAAGTCTTTTCCTAAGTAAAATCTTATTTTACTTAGGAACAATGCACAATATCACCTAAAAAACCCCTTTTCCTCTTTTAGCCTAAGTTTAAATGTATACCCAAAATGTTTAACTTAGCGCTTTCATTTCATCATCATATTAATTCCTAACTACTATTATATAAATCCTACACAATTGTACCCTTTCCCGTAATATGTAAATATACATAAAAAGACCCAAAATCTTATATATCCCGCCCCCGTTAAATATAACTGTAAATACATGTCAAACAAGATTAATTGGAATTACTTAACCCTCAAGGTTAATTAAGAACCACCCCCCAACCAATCGCAATGCCCCCGATACAATTAAAATATTTTTATTGTGTTGGGCCTGCTGCAGTTAAGCCTCCGTCGTATCACTCCTCTCGTCCACCATCTGATCACTCCCTGATCATCCAACGGTTGGTATCAATATCGCTACCCCCTGGGTGACCGTGCTTTAACGCACGATCACCAGGCGGTTTTCCCTCCGTACTCCCGCCATGCATCATGCAGTCTATGTGATCGCTCGCCCTCGGCCGAATACCACCCTGCTCCAAAAGCGGTGTGATCTCGTACCGCTTACGACCCTCCATAGGTGACAAAACGTCTTTTCACCACTTACGTCAGTCGCCCGATAATCCAAAAAACCCCGCCAACCTTGACTTTATTAAATAAAACGAACAAAATGTCATTTTCACTGTTATATGCTGCAACCCATGCTCCCATGCAAAAAAATGTCCAAGTCAATTGTTCAAGCTTTCAAACCGCCACCTGATCAAGAAAATTGCAGCAACTCAGCCCTTAACCGGTTATCCAACTTGCCATTGTACTGTTCACTTCTTTGGTACAGGTATTTATCCAATCTACACTGAAACCCTGTAATTCTAGTTTCACACTGTAAATTCCACAAAGAAAGGGCCAAATTCAGTTCTAGTCCAGTCTGTGATTGCCATAAAAAGTTCCCAAAGCTGTTGTTTGGACTATTTTCTCACAGAAAACCCAAATTCCCTTTTTGAATCCACAAAAACCAAAAATGGAAACCCCCATTGTTTTGAATATCACTCCGATCAATGCCCCCCATAAGGACCAAGGCTATCTGCCTCTGGCAGATAAAGATTTCCAAATAGAGGACATAACCACTGGCCAAAATCACTTGAAAGCCTTTTGCCAAGCCAGAAACAACTACTTAAATGGCTCAGACATCCTGGGAGTGTGGGAATCCAACCTTCCCAGGTACTCTCTTCCCTCAGTCCATGTCTTTCCTGATATAATTCACCAATGTTATGCCAATTATGATCCTAACCTGAGAGTTGTTATGTCCCCAAGCCAAACAGTCTTATTCCCCATAACAGCTATATCCATCAATGAAATGTTGCAATTTTTCCCTGATCAAGCCCTTACTCCCCTTTCTATGGGATATTTACTTGAGAAAGCACCTCAGTTGTCCCAATCAGAAATAAGTCGCCTCGGTCACATCTTCATGTTACCAAAGCACCAGCCTAAGGGCCCAAGCAATACAAACTAGGTTATTCGTACCTATACAAGAACCGCACAGAAATTAGGATCTATGGGTGTGAGCTCTGCCCCTTTAAGGTGCCAAAGTATGTTCCAATGAGACTGTTTGCATTGGAATACTTCAAACAGATGCTGCATACAGACTTAGTCCATTTTGTAATGCCAAAAAGAAAGCTCAGCTTAGAATCAAGAATTAGTTAGGCCCTTATATTTGCAATGATAGAGAAGCATGGAGAGAAGCAGAAATAATTTTAGAAGAACATCTTAAGTTACAAAAGATTTTTGGGTGGAGGCCATATGACCCCAACAGTTTTATATGTGGCAAAAGAATGAAGAACAGGTTGTCCCCATATATTCACCATAGGATCCTAGAGATTGAGTAGTTTGCAAACTTGGATGAATGGAGAGAGGGGACGTTAGTAGAAGATGTTAGTGAACAGGTCAATATAGAAAATGCTATGAGAGATCTTGAGAAAACCCTTGACCTGGATTCTTTTGGGCAGGTATCATTCGTGCTATCTCAAAGGTCAGGAATTGGTACATCCATCGCTGGAACCTCTCAGCAACCGTCACAAGAAGTCAGCATACCAGCCATAGGAACAGCTAAAGGCAAGGAAGTAGAGACCACAGAACAGCCTCTGATGTCGAATCAGCCTGTAATTTCCAAAGAACAGGGTCAAACGCCAACTCCTCCAGCTCAAACCAATGTAGAAGAAACCCTAGTTTTGCAAACTCCTCTAAATGAGGAAAGAAATAAAAAGAGGACAGGGAAACTACTACCCCTGCCAGTGGACCTACAAGACAGCCTCGGACAAAAAGGAAAAGACTGAACCCTCTTTCAGAAGACGAAATAGGTGAAGAGACTATAAATATTCAAAGAGAAGAAAGGACAAATAGCCAACAAACTTTCCCATTAGGAGGAACATCCACTAGCTCATAGAGGCAAGATCTAGAAAGACAACATAGTGCAGAAGTATCGTCCCTCAGACCACCAAGTGAAGAGGCCTCAAATATCAAGAAGACATTCACAGAAATAAAGGCCAGGAATGATCCATTGAGGTTTCAAATTTACAATCAATATCTAAAAATGGCCCCCACGAATCACCAAAGACTAATGTTAGCCTATGACATTAAAGAAGGCAAGATGATAATGAGCTACTTCAAACCAAAGGTACAACAACCTCAGTCAGCAACAAATTACATCAGAACTAACTTGGAGGTTTTGGGAAAGGATATTCACCCTATAGATCAAATTGAACTGCACAATCAAACTGGAGAAATTATCTGTTCAACGTTGACTGGTAAAGCAATGATGGCCCACAGGCTACAAAATTCTTTGGATAATACAACTGCCCAGCAGAACTTAGAAAAATCCTCCTCTCAGGCTAAAGATAACAGAATAAAGTCATTAGAAGAAATCATCATTGGATTGGGGCATGATCCCAAAGATGTAAAGGGCATAGAAGCATTAATCAAAAAGAAGGGTGAAGATATTACTGCCTTGAGAAAGCAGTTAAAGCTACCTCCTTCAAGGCATCCACAGACTACTAAGGTTATAAAACAAAAATCTGAAGAAGAGATGATTGATCTACTCTTGAAACTCAATGAAAGATTGAATGAAACAGAGCAGGGATTAGAAAAAGCACTGAAGGACAAGCAGGGAGAGTCGACCTCTCAGCCTCCTGAAGTAATACCCATAGTCTCAACATCAATCCCTTCTACACTTGGGACAGTATTAGCACCAAACATCCCAGCAACCACAGTAGAGGTGGTTACAGGTACAACGACAACAGGAACAGGACAGGGTAGCAGCACCAATTTGAGCACAGAAGAACTAATAAAGTCAATGGAAGACATGAAACTACAAGTTTCATAATTAAAACGGGTAAAAGAACAGTTTGCTAAGATGGAAAGAAATTATGATCTCTCAGAGATAAACATTATAGAAAAAACAAGGGAGATTAAAGCATTAGAAAATAAAGTGAAAACATTATAAAAAGATCTCACTTTTGACAAGCCTCAGGCAGAGATCAAGAAAATTCTTTGGGCCAACATCACTCAATCCATAAATAATGTTTGGCCATCCATCCAAGTAATATTTGAGCAGATTGATCTAGTGAAAGTAGCACAGGGAGAAATTCAAAATACAAAAGCACAATTAGGACAAATGCCTGATGAAGCCAACAGGCTCATACATTTTTTGAATACCAGAAATAGTGAACAGCTGGAAGAACTTGGCCTCACAGACAGGACCGAAACTATTTTGGAGATCAAAAGGGTGCTAACCAAGAAAACTTTGATGCGGAATTTAGAGAGAAGATGTCAAGATATGCAGGTAGAGATTGATTCTTTCATGGAGAAGTTTGCTATTTTGCAGAATAAAGGGCTACCAAGTCCTTTAGTGATTAATGACCGATTAATGAAGCACAAAGATTATGTAGATAAATTGAATAAGTATGCTGGCAATCAAGCTAGTCCATCAACAAGTGCATCAGGAATAAAAGCACTCCCCACAGGTCAAGTTCTCTATGATAGCTTTGAAAACTTATTCTATGTTGAGCATGAGATAAAGCACTTGTTCCCAATCTAGCGTACCTTTTTCAGATATATAAAAACTGATGAGACCCTAAGGAAACTTCAGAAGCACAAATTGCCAGAGCCAAAATGGTGGGAAGATATGTTGGAAATTTTGTAAATTTATCCTTGGTAAAATATAATTTTTGGACTATTTACCGTAGTAAGATGAACAAAGATGAACAGAGATCAAACAGGTCGAAGTGTATCAGAACAGGTAAAGAGTATCAGTCAAAACAGGGTAGCCAGCACAGAGTTAATAAAGAAGATAGCAACAAGCCAAATCATAGGGCCTGCCTCCAGCACACTCAGCAAGAATAGGAAGAGCACAACATCAGTTTACCTTTCTCCTATCTTCGAGACTAGTTGTCTTTATTTTCTTGTAACTTATTCTTAGTCATCCTAGAATATATCTCACTCTGTTATGAGATATTTTTTGTAAATTTTTTTATATAAATACTCCCTCAATTGGAGTATTGGAGGTGGATTCATATACATTGTTGTAATATTGGTTATTTTGGAATAAAGTGTTGTTGGACCAAACTTTTGTATGGCTTGTTGGATAAAGAATTGATGCAAAGGACATTCCACAGATTTCTCGAATCAAACACCGGATCAATAAGTCCTTTATACCTTGTGTTTTAAAGTTTTCCTTGTTTCTTATATCATCTATGTTTCATATCTGAATGATAAATGAAAAAGAGTAATTCGGAATATGCTTGACTGCACTCTCTTTTCAATCGTTATTATTCTCTATGTTTTCTTCTGAATTAGAATAAACTATGATATCTTAATTGCTCCTGTTTTCTAGTTCGTTCACTTTGATTATTTATTAAAAAATACTTAGCTGCTCTTTATTAATAATCATTCAAGTTCCCTTTTCATATAGGTTGAAGGATTCTTAACAGCCCTTCACCCATTTTGAAACCATTCCATTTATTCTAAGCCTTTATTTGTTCCTTGTTTGACCATATTGCTCTGTAAAACCATCCTTTGTTAAGAAACCTAATCCAGTTAAGCCATCTTCTTTGACTCCATTAGCCCAATGGCCTAAACTAGTCAGCCCTACCCCTCTACTATTGAATCTCACCACCCAAACTCAAACAAAACTCCTAAACTTCATAACTAGCCTAATATCTTTGAAAACAAAGCTAAAACTTAAAGAGAGAGCCCTCTCTGGATACAGATTGGCTAGATTATGTATCTAAAAGATTGGTTTGTGGTTACCTCGGACCCCTTTCCTCTTCCCAACAACTTCAAGGAAAATCTGAGTGACAACAGATCCTTCTTTGAAGCTAGATTCTCATGCGTCTACTTGATTTGAATGCCTCTTCTTCACTTCAGAACCTATGCTTCGATACCATGTTAAGAAATCTAGGGCATGAATAGTTAAAATATTTCTCTGCTTGATAATTTCTTGTGATATACTTTTACTTCTTACTTTATATTTTTTTCTTTGTTATGTTATTATTGTGTTCTTTTCATCGATACAATTACCAATATGCACAATAAAAGACAAGTGACACGGTATGTAGGCTTGTCAGCTAGGTGCAAAACCTCTCACCTCATGAGAGGAAAACCCAATCAAAATTCTTCTTCTAGATCTTCAATAGATGAGTACCAAGACCATTACAAAGACTCTTGACTCTAGTATCCTCCCAAGAAACTTGTCACTAACCTTGATGCTCTACCTCTTCCCTTTCTTGACTTTCTTCTTGATCTCGAACTACTCCCCTTGGCTCCTTCTAGAGAAATTCGGTCTCTATACTTCACACTGCTTCTTCTCGACTTCTCGTAGAGAAACTCGGTCTCTATGATCTCACTGGCTTCCTTTAGAGAATCTCAGTGTCTAGATTTCTATCTCGATTACCCAAAACAAGTATCCTAGAAGAATCCTTCCTTTGTTGCCCCAGAAGAAACCTCCTTCGCTACCCTAGAAGAAATATCCTCTTTGTTGCCCCAAAAGAATCTACTTTTCGCTGCCCCAAAAGAAACTCTTCCTCACCACCCCAAAAGGAACCTTCTTCGCTATGCCCAGAAGAAACTTTATCTTCGCACTTTCCTTTTAGCCTCTTCTTCACCTCTTCTTTGCACTTCTTCTTGTCGAGTTGCTTGCCTTTGAGTGAGGCCGAGTGTGGCTATATATATACTTCATCTTATGTCCTTTAGGCCGACATGATCACAAGAGTTAGGTCAACTTCTTCTACCTTTTCTTTCCATCACTATAGTCCAACTTGAAGAGGATAATTAACAAGGTCTTGGAGGATACTTTACATTAACAAGTTTGACTCTATACAAAGTGTAACATGACTCCATTACATGACAATGACCCTATCATTTTATGACTATATGACAGATAATTCCTAAAGACTCTTAATGGGAGTCTTGACTCAAAAACAAAACCTATTTCTCATGAAACCCATGAAGCAAGTCAATATAATACTTTTATTTTTCTTCTTTACATCTCATTACATAAAATCATAATTACATGTCATTATGAAGACCGAACCTAGTTACACTTTTCAACACCTTGTCCGTCATTTTCACAGAAAAGGCTCATTAATTTCCCATGTCTTGGAATGATGCTATGTAGATGGAGCTTGTGTCGGTTCATGCTATGAGCAATAGATATGACAAGTTTCATGGCCAGATCTCAATGAGAGCTCAAAATACCATGAGCTTTCGCTTGGTTATTTGTTATTTTTCCAAGACATCATGAGTACTTCATGACTTTGGTTCCATCGAGGCCAAAGAAAACCCCTCACCTCTTGTCATCCCTTAATAAACTATTTTTTTAACTTTATATTTTAAAATAATTTCATAACTTTAT
>APFE031411553.1:345508-372751 GCA_000404065.3 Pinus taeda
ACTTAACACGTCATAATGATTTTAACTAAAACAAAATTTCAATTTAAGAAATTTAATTTTCAGAATCACAATACTTAAAACTAAATTTTCCTCCTTTAAAAAAAACAATTCATAAATACAACAATATAAATCTAACTAAATTTTCCTCCAAAAAAAAAATAAAAAAATCATCAATCCAACAATATAAACCTACATCCAAATTATTACGATAATCCCACTTTAGCATGAAATATAACCTAATATATACTTTAGGAGGCTTACATGCTTTTATATATTAAAATAATTTATTCTTTTCCTTTTTATCTTATTTCTCTTCTTTTCATTTTTTTTATTATCTAGATGAATCGACAACTAGGTTGATCTCATACTCACAAGAATAGATAAATCAAGCGGATTTGAACCTCGAACCTCCTTGCACATATAAGACTTCATTCCACAACCATCACCAATGCGCTGCCCCCTGAGGGCCTATATAATAAAATTAATTGCTTACCATTATGTATTCTAAATTTATTTAACATAGATAACCTCTTTAAAGTGCAAAATTTCAAAAAAAAAAATTACATCCCTCTCATCCCTTGATAGATCCTAATGATTTTGTAGTGCCTCTCTCTCTCTCTCCCTCCCTAAAACAAACAATGTGTAATTTTTCATTGTTGAAATTGTATTTTTGAATGCTATATAGAGTACATAACTTAAACTTGTAAGTTCAAAAAATCTTTGTTGAATCTTAGGGAAAATTGACATGGAAAATATACTTTAAAAATGACCAAAATGTAAAATACCGAAACAACTTCAAAAGTTTTAACCATAATTGTTTTTCAATTGCTTTATATGATATATACATAGGTGGTTTTTAAACAATATATAATATATATGTAGTTGACATTAAAATATTTTATATAACATGTACATCTAAACGTTATTAATATATTTTTTAGTATACTTAAATATTAATTAATCCTACATATTAAAATATTTCATTCATGACCCACACAGAGTTTTTTTTATTATGAATATTTTTAAATGTCACTTCATCTTTTTTATTTTGTTTTTTAACTTTCAATTACTTTTTTTCTTTGGACATTGAATATCTTACTATACTACAATATTTAAATAATTATTTTAACAAATTTATTATTTTTGTTTTTTGTTTTTATACATGCATGCTATTATGCATTTAATTTTGCCTTTGCCTGCATATAAATTTGTTTTTGACCAAAAATTATGCCACTTATCCGTAGTTTAACATTGTCAATTGATTTTTTGTGTAGATTTTTCTATAGATAAAACAATTCATGTGATATACTAAAACATAAGACAAGAATCTACTCTACTCTTCATAGAGGAAACTAAAAAAAGATCGATGAAAATAATAAGCAGAAAGAGAAAGAACATCAATCGGACATAACACAATATTTCTGTCAGGAAGCCACTGCTCAAAACCCCGACTATCTATATTGCATCAACCAGAAGATCTGATAAGAAAATACAATGCTTGTTCACACTAGAACAATCCCTACACAAGTATGTTCTAACTCTCTGCCTCACAAGCCCGCTCTAGCCAAGACTTAGCCAATTATATTCCTGCCAATCCCCTACTTTCTTACGCAATTTCTGAGAGAATTAGCCCATATTTAATTGGGAAATCCTTCCTCCATAACTGCACAATCCAAACATAGGTCCTCAATTGATTGCATGCACCATCTGTACAACTCGGAAAATTATACAATTGATAGTACATTGTCCCTGCACTCTAATCTCAACTAGGTCTTCCTCTTAACTGATATGCATGAGTTCTTTATGAGTGAATATTCAGTTAAGTGGTGTGGTACTGGTGTTGCACCGGTACACTACTAGACCTCTACTAGTTCCTCCAACAGTTAAAACTAGTTTAACTGACTATAACTCAGTTAGACTAAGTTATCTAATTACAGCTCAAAAGAACTCAACCCGGACCCCTAAAATTTAGGGATCACTCTACATGACTCTATATAGAATTCCAACTCGGATTTCCTCAATCAATTAAGTTAATTTAAGTTAATTAACTATTACAAGTTGCCATGAAAATATAATTACAATTTTAATTCACAATTTAATTCAAGGACAAATTAAATTGGAATCTCTTGTTGTTATTTTTAACATTCCCTCTCAACAAGAAAGGGATTATCATCTACCCCAATCTTATCTCCGTGAAACTCGAGTTTACATCTTGACAATGCCTTTGTCAAGATATTTGCATCTTGCTTCTCTGTGGGAATGTACTCCAACAACATAATCCTCCTTTGCACACAATCTCGAAGATGATGATATCAGATATCAATATGCTTGGATCGATCATGAAAAACTGGCTTTTCAAAGAGTTTGATACAACTCTAATTGTCACAGTAAATCACAGTTACATCCATCTGTTGACCAGACAAACCAACCAAAATCTTCCTCATCCAAATGGCCTCACAAGTTTCTTAATTAGCAACCATGTACTTTGCCTCTGTTGAATTGAGTGCAACTGATCTTTGTTTCTTGTTGTACCAAGAAACAATTGTTGACCCAATACTGAAGATCCCTCCTCATGTGCTCTTCTTGTCGGATGGACTCCCTGCCCAATCTGCATCAGTGAACCCTTGAATCTCTACTCCCTTTGTATGTTTGTACCATAAGACATACTGATTAGTGCCTCTGAGGTATCTCAACAAATGCTTGGCCACCTTCCAATATAGCTTGGTCAGCCTAACCATCACTTGACTAAGATGGTTAAATGTATACCACATGCCCAGTCATGTGTTCACCAAATACATGAGCGAACCCACAAGCTGCTTGTAAATGGTAGCTTCCACTACTTCACTGGTAGTAGCATCCTCCTTCCTCTAGTTACCTGCTAGAGGAGTCTCCATGGATTTACTGCTCTCCATGTGGAACCTTTTCAGAATCTCGTTGGCATACTTTCCCTGAGAGACAAAAAGTTCCCCATCACCTTGCCATACTTCCATGCCTAGAAAGTAGTGCATGAGCCCCAAGTCCTTCATTTCTAACTCTCTTTCAAGATCCTCTTTGCAAGACTTGATCATCTTATCATCACCTGTCAGAATCAAATTGTTGACATACAAAACAATAATCAACAATTTACCTTCAACCACAATATGGTAAAGGTTCACATCTACTTCACTTTTGGTGAAGCCCAACCTGGTGAAGTAGCTATCTATCCTGGTGTACCAAGCACACGGTGCTTGCTACAACCCATACAATGCTCGGTTGAGTCGGCACACATGTGACTCTTGGTCAAAGGTCTAAAAACCTTCAAGCTGCTCAATATACACCTCCTCCTTAATCATGCCATAAGGAAGTTTGTCTTTACATCCATCTGATGTATCTTCCAACCCATTTGCCTTGATAGTTCCAAAATGGATCTAATTGATGAGTACCTTGCAACAAGAGCAAAGGTCTCATCGTAATCAATCCCCTCCACCTGAGAAAATCCTCGGGCCACAAACTTGGCCTTATGTTTCTCCACACTACTATCTGCTGCTTTCTTTACCTTGTAAAGCCATCAGGAACTCACCACTGACTTTTCCACTGGTTAACAGGTACACTCGATTGTTGTGAAGTGTATCAGTGTACCCCACAAATATCCCCAACTCTGTTGTCGGCTCAAGCTTCTTCTGTGCATCTTTGGTCTTCGATGAGGGCTTCTATTCTACAAATAAATAATTGTGTTGCATGTCTTGGCCCACAAGTGTAGTGGTAGGCCCTGATCATGGAACATCATCTGTGTTGCCCCTAAATATTTTTATTATTCCTTTTAGCCACCTCATTCTGTTGTGGGTTATGAGGTGCTGTCAACTCTCGTTGAATACCTTCTATCGCACAGAAGTTTTTAAACCCATTCGACACATACTTTCCATCGTTATCACTCCTAAGATATTTAACCTTCTTGCCAATATCTTTCTCGGCCAATGATTTAAATTCACAAAACTTTGCAAAAGTATAATCTTTATTCTACATGAAGAAGATCCAACATTTAAGAGAAAAACCATCAACAATTATAACATAATACATGTGCCTGGTCGTGGATGTTGTCGAGAACAGTCCACATAGATCTAAATGGACTCGATCGAGGATTGTCTATGCTCGATTGTCTTTGTCGTGAAAGGAAGCTTTAGTTAATTTTTCCAAAGTACACCCTTTGCATGTGTCAACTAGCTCTAGTGTACCTTTGGGAAGACCGGTAAAAATTTGCTGCATGATTTTCAAAGCGCCATGACACCAGTGACCCAATTTCCTGTCCCACAACTCACCGATGTCTCAGCCCTACACCTTCTCTGCTTACATGCTCAAAGCGGCATAATCTTCTACCTCTAACTTGTACAGATTCTTCACCTGAATCCCTATCCTCTTTATCTGTCCTGTGGCTATGTGACGAAGGAATCCCTTTCCCTTAGTAAAGATCACATCATAGCCTTTATCCTCCAACATGGAAACAGATACCAAGTTCTTCTTCAAGCCAGGAACATACATAACATCTCGCAAGATGAGGGGAGCACCTGAATCGCTTTAAAAGGTAAAGGTATCAAGCCCGGTAGCACTATACCTCCCGTCATCACCCATATCAATATGCATCTAAAGATCCTTCTCATCCAAGTTACTGAAGAGCTACTTGTTACCAATCATGTGGAAAAAAGCTCCACTATCTAGGTACCATACACTACCCATGACACCATACATGCGATGAGGTTAAAGTCAAATTCGAATTGTGAGGCAATAGCCTTACCTCCCGCTCCTCCTAAGGGCTTCTTCTTGGACTTATTCAGCAAAAAATTGTAGAAAAATGTCCCAGCTCGTGACAATGAAAGCACTTGACTTTTGATATGTCCTTCTTCTTGCCTCCATGAAAAGAATCTGATTTGGAATAGGATGCCTTCCCTTTCCCTTTCTTTGCTTTACCCGCTAAGGCACAATTTTCCTCATCATTAGTCTTTTATGAGGATCCGTCTCTGGCGTTCCTCCAAATCTCTTCCTATACCAAATCTAACCACAACTGTTCCCAATCTGGCAGCTTCTCCCTCCCATTGACAGAGTCCTAATAACTGTGCCAACTCTTGGGAAGTTCAACAAGAGCTAGGCTCACCATGTCGTCCTCCGCAACAGTAATCCCAACACTTCCAAGCTCATCACGACAATGAGTGAACTTGGTCAAGTGTTCCGGAATAGAGTCACCCTTCTCCATCTTGATCTTTCTAAGTTTTTCCTTCAGTGCCATCTCCCTATGGTCATTGCTATTCTAAAACAGGTTCATCAATGCCTTCCACATTGAGTATGGAGTTTCCTTACCAGGAGACTCAAGACAATGTGATCTCGAACTCCCTCAAGCATAATCTACCTCGCCTTTTCCACACACTTTCTCCATTCAGCCAGGTCTTTAGCATCTAATGCTTGTGGCTTGGGAATGTCTTGATCAATGAATTCCTTGACGTCATTTTCTTCCAACACTGCTTCCATCATGTTGTTCCATGCAATGTAATTCGAGCTGCCTTCCAAGGCATACTCAAGTCGCAACCTGTAGAAAGACATATTGTTGATATGTAGTATGAACTTGCAAATTCGATTTCTACCTACACAACAAACTCGAAATCTTCTCTTCTATATTGTCTTCAACTCTAATACCATGTATGTTTTTCTATAGACTCAACAACTCATGTGATATACTAAAACATAAGACAAAAATCTACTATATTCTTCTCAGTGGAAACCAAAAAATGATCATGAAAACAATAAGCAGAAAGAGGAAGAATATCAATCACACATAACGCAATATTTCTCTGGGGAAAGCCACTACCTAAAACCCCGACTATCTATATTGCATTAACCAGAAGGTCTGAGAAGAAAATAGAATGCTTGTTCACTCTAGAACAATCCCTGCACAAGTATGATCTAACTCTCTGCCTCAAAAGACCGCTCTAGCCAATACTTAGTCAATTCTACTACCTTCCAAGCCCCTACTTCCTCACGCAATTCCTAATAGAATTACTCCATATTTAATTGTTAAATCCTTCCTCCATAACTATGCAATCCAAACATAGGTCCTCAACAGATTTTATGCACCATCTGTACAACTCGGAAAATTATACAACTGATAGTACACTGCCCCTACACTCTAATCTCAACTGGCTCTTCCTCTAAACTGACATGCATGAGTTATTTATGAGTGAATATTTAGTTAATTGGTGTGGTACTAGTGATGCACTGGTGCACTACTCCACTACTAAACCTCTACTAATTCCTCCAACAGTTAGAACTATTTAACTGACTATAACTCAGTTAGATTGAGTTATCTAATTACAACTCAAAAGAACTCAACCTGGGCCCTTAAAATTTAAGGATCACTCTACATTACTCTAGATAGACTTCTAACTCGAATTTCCTAATTCAATTAAGTCAATTTAACTTAATTAATTATTACAAGTTGCTACGAGAATAAAATTAGAAATTTAATTCAAGGACAAATTAAATTGGAATTTCTTGTTGCTATTTTTAACATTTTGTTAGTTTTATTATTATTTAAATTTATTTATTTGTAAGGTGATTGGTTGAGGTCTTATAATGGTTGTTCAATATCGTCCATAACTGACTAAAGTTGTGATGACTCCAACTCGAGAAAGAATCATTGAAAAAACTTCTTTTTTTTCCTGTTAATTACTACTTTTTTGTTTTATTTCATTTTTATTTAAGATTTTGAATTTTTTTCTTTTTTCTATTATCTTCATTTTCTGAATTATAGTTTTCTCCGTATTTTCAATTTAAGATGACAAACTTTAAAGAGGAAAAAAAAAAAATTATTACAATATATGTGTGTGTGTAGTTTTATTATTTTTTAATTTGACTCATTTTTTGTTTGTCCTTTTGTATGGTTTTTTTCTCTATTTTCAACTCCAATTCCATTAATCATAATTTTGTTTTCTTGTTAAATTTTAATTTGACTTTTTTTTTGGCTTTGCCTTTCTATAATTTTATTTCCTTGGAAGCAACAATTATAAAATAAAACTTTTGTTTCGATGAATATAATTAAATTAATAGAAAACAATTCTAAAAAAAAATAGTGTAGTTTTCTCTAGTTGTCTTATGTATACACATCTCATTCTTCTTTTTACTCAAATCTTAAAGAACTCTTGTCATTATTGTCTACACTCAAATCTAAGAGGTTTGGAAAATAACAACTTTTGAAGTTAAAGTTAGCAATGTGATTCTTGTGATTATCGTGTTATTGTTATTCAAAATAGTTGTTATAATCATTATATGGTGAGATTAATTTTTATTTTTATTTAGAACTAAATATTTAATATATTTATATCTCTATTTTGTATGTTTAAAAAAAATTATTTAACATATTCATATTTTCATCATATTGATAAGGATTTAGTTGTGTCCTCGTGTGGTTATTTATATTTCAGTTGAAATGTTTCCTCATCGGTTATTCCAAAATTGTGAAGTAGTAGATTCCAGCAAAAAATGTCCTATAGGCACGTCGTGCAATACAAATATGTATGATATCATTTTGTGTTGCACAAGTCAACCTCAAAGAGGTCACCTTTTTTAATATTATACAAGTTACCTCTATGTATTGGGCATTAATATAAGTATTATTATTAATTTACATAAAATTATTTGTACAATGATTTACCTTCAAATTAGTTTGTTTTATAGAAAATTGTAGGTCTCATTTGAAAGATGGCATTGTGGAAATTGGAAATTTCATGGGACAACCATTGGTTGATTGCAAATTTTTCCAGTCATCTTATTCATTATAGATTAGTGAAATTATGCATAATATTTCAAATGAAAATTGTGTTTTAGTAGTCTGAAATTGTATGGCACAACAGAGTTTTAATTGTAGAAATTACAACGATCGATTTCCTCAAATATTTTTTATCTTTTGCATGTGCTTTCAACTGGAAATTATATTGTTTATAATGGAAATTATATGGGGCAACATGCTGGAAATTGTATAGGGATTTTGTGAATTCCATTTGTTTCTGATCTTTACTATATTTGCATTGTTTTCCTTTGCCATTGGATGCTAGTGCCTTATTTGGTGCATCAAATCACCCACTACATAATGATTACCACAATGTTTCTATTGTAGAAAATAGCGATTTCCAACTCTCTCTTTTCCAACTTTTCACTTTGGAAAATATAATTCGTTGAAAATTCAAAACATTACAAAAATGGTGATACCATTTCTAGTTTATCCATCTATCCATCAACAAGTCTTTATTGTTTTTTACTTTAATTTGCCTATATTTAAACTAAGCGGTAGGTAATAAAAATGCCTCTTTGCATAATACAAATTGGGGTTATGTGTCTAGCCAAGTTGGTTGCAAAGTCAAATTTTTCTCATTCACACGAATTGAGCTAGGGTCCATCTTATTTCAATGCACAAATGCCATTGTGAACAAGTTCCTAATTGAAAAATATTTTCATTGTACCATTTGTGCATCCAAATACGATGCACCATAAAAATAGTAATGGCAGCATTTTATCTGGAAGTGAGATTCAATTTCATTTAATAATGTTGAATGAGCTAGCAACAACTTCTCGTTGAAAAACATTTTCGGTACTTCCCATCATATGCATGTTTACATTTTTGTAGAGAATATCATTTGGATAATACTTTAGCTTTCAAGCATCAAGATAACAATCACTTTGCACCCAACAAGCCATTATATAAGTAACATGAGTAATTAGTTGTTCTCAAATGTAGATTAGGTTATTTTCTTATGCAAACAAGCATGATTATCTTATTGAGTACTAAAGCATTTTAGGTTTTTTCGCTTGAACTTGTTGAACAATTTGACATTTCTTTCTTGAAGCTGTTGATATTAGGAAAATAGATCCCATATGCATTGAGAATTCAAGCATCAAAATAACAATTACTTTGCACCCAACAAGCGATTGAATAAGTAACATGACTAGTTAATTGTTTTCAGATGTAGTATTATGTTATTTTCTTATGCAAACAAGCATGATTATCTTATTGAGTATTGAAGCATTTAATGTTTTTTACTTGAACATATTGAACGATTTTATATTTCTTTCTTGAAGGTGTTGATATTAGTAACAGAGCTCCCATATACATTGAGGATTCAACATTGAATTATATTATTTAAGAACATTATAGTATTTTTAACTAATATGTGTTTGGTCTCTGGCCAAGTAAAAGATTTGGTTTGTGATTCTAACATATTATTTTTGGAAGATCATTACAAAAAACCTCTTTTTGTGCAAGAGAAACTACAAATAATAGTAACGACGATATGGAGACGCTAGAAACGAGTTAACACAGAGTTAACTTTAAAGATAATGGAATATAAACTATCGATGAAATCTTTATGTCTTTATTGTTTTTAACTTTCATTTATCTATATTTAAATTAAGCGGTACAGACCAACTACAATGTAGCATTGCTTGAGCACATCTTGTTAAAATATTTTATTTACTAACATCAAGTAACGATAAAAGAACAAAGATAATAAACAATAAAAGCATTAAAGACTATTACATTATTTTGCCTAAATGTAATTGTCTTGTCTTTTTATTTCTTTTACTTTGATTTGGCTACATTCAAACTAAGCGAGAGGTACTAGTTATTATGTAGCACTTGTTTATATATAGATATATATGAAGTTCATATCCACATAAATTAGTTATATAGATCTTTAAATAGTTTATTTAAATCCTGCATCGAAATATTAATGAAAAATATATGGTTTAAACATTTTACTCACACCTTTTTTTTTACTTCTAATTACTTTATTTATTTTTAAAGTTGACATGATTATATTACGTCGTGAGAATATCAAAATATTTTATTTATGATTGAGAATGAGTGAAATATTTCTACCACATTGAAATGTAATATCAACAACAAATCGAATTGATATGAATATATTACATCATGTTGATATCGAAATAATTTATTTATAAATAAGAGTGTGAAATATTGTTACCACATTGAATTGTAATATCAAGAACAAATTGAACCACCATAATGAGTTTGAGATTATTGATGTTTTATAATGTTTTTAATTAAAATTAACTAAATATGCATAATCATTTTTGTTTTTTATTATGGTGGACACTGCTTTTATATTTAGAGAATATTTTATTTTTATTTTAAAAGGGATATGTGTCAACTCCACTTTATACATGAACAAAATTACACATCACCTTCATATTGAAATGTAAAATGTACCTCTTGGCGCAATATAATTTTGTATAATATGTGCTTTGTGATGAGAGACATTTTTCTCAGTGTTTCTCATACCAAACTTGTAAGCATTTATCTTATTTATCCCGTGTATATTATGAAAATTACTCATGACAAAAAAATATCCCTAGCTTTAAACATGTATAAGGATGTTATATTTTTAAATAAAATTCTTATAAATGAGTTTGGTTGTCGTTGTGGTTGCCATTAAAAAAAACAACAACAACTATAATTATTTCTTATAAATAACTTTGGTTGTGGTTGCTCTTAAATTGAAAAAAAAAAAAACAACAACAACCATTATGGTCGTTAACACATGCATAAAGCCCTCCAAGGAAATAAATATAAATAAATGGTTTATTAAAACCCCTATATATTATTTCCTTATTGAGTTTTATACTAATTGTATTTGAACACTAAGAAGACAAAATTTTAATGAATGAATCTCACGACCCTCAGGTGAGGAGCCCATGAGGCTGCCAACACCATTGTCTTTCATTACATAAACAATCAAAGATACATGAATTTAAATCAATACATTCAGTTAGGGAGATCAAGCAAACCCCTAGAAAATAGGATCTAAGTCCTAAATACAAACAATATCTCAACAACGTAACAAATGCTTACTCCATTATTTCCAAGTCTCCCCCTTAATGGAGAAAGGATTTGTTTCCACACCTTGTATCTCCCTAAACAATTCAAATTTCATCTTTCCAAGAGGCTTAGAGAAAATATGAGCAACGTTTTCACAAGTGTTAGAATATTCAAGAAAAAATTCTTTGGAATATATATTTTCTCTAACAAAACGAAACTGAGCATCGACATGCTTTGTTCTTGCATGATAAATTTGATTACTTTCCAACTTGATCGAGCTCTTGTTGACACATTTGATCACGCTAGCCTTCTTTTGTTCTTCTCCAGCATCTTAAAGAACTCTCCTCAACCAAGCAACTTCACAAGTTACTAAACAAAGTTTGTATACTCAGAGGAAGGCTCTGATACCAATGTAACGAACAAGGTTTGTATACGCAGCAATAATCTTCATAATACTTTGAAGACAAAAACATCCATTGTAGGACAAGTATTTGTATATTGAACATTATATAAAGCAATTGATGATATGATGTGAATGTTACAAATGAGTTCTTCTTATATACCTAGGAAAGTGCACCTTCAATGAATGGTCATTTCTTTAAGACATGCCTTTTCATTATTAATCACTATTTAGTTAACCTTATTATGATTATTATTGTTTACATTAATTTATTATTTTTATATGAATTATATTCATAACATTGTCTTCCTCTTCAAAAATCTTTGTCCTCAAAGCTTACTCATGAAAGGGCTTGATCTCTTTTCATGTTTCGAATATCTTCCCATCTTACTACTTTCATCTTCGTTGATACAAGATGATATCATCCTCTAAGTGATAAACAAAATTGTCAGTCTGAGAATGGATCTGACCATCCTAGATTAATGTTTTGTGGAATATTTCGATCATTGGAAATTTGTAATGAATTTTTATCATAAGACTGGATTCTGCAAACTTCAGTATTCCCTGGAACGTTAATCTATCGTTTCCGTTCTGAATGGTTGAAATACGTAGACTGACTTAGTTGTTTGCTCTTGTGATTCAAATGTCGATAAGTAGTTCTTCTGGTTCCTTATCATGTGTGTGGTAGTTTCATGATTTACTTCATGTACTATTGTTGTTAAGTTGACTATTGAACCATCACTTGGAATTTCCATTGTTTTAAATATAACATTTGACTATGTTTTTACTTCTATTGGTTTCTCACCTTCTTGAGTCGTGATATTGATTAGTTCGATATTTGTTCCTTTATATTCTACTTGGATTGTTGGGATGGTATACTTTAATACTTATTATTAAGTTGTTCTAACTTGTCCTTTAGTGATTTTTGATCACTTTTAAGCTTCTTTATTTGCATAATAAGGTTTTGGTTATGATTCCCTAGACGTAAAAGATCTTCACATTCTGGATTGTTGACTTTATTCTTAGTATCCTCCTCATCTTTTAAACTTTTGATTTGTTTCAATACCTTTGATTAAGGTGTTTTAAACAAATTTTTTCTTCTTCCTTTTCTGATAGACTGTCATTGAGTTTCTTCTCAAATCTTTCCTTTTCCTATTCTAATATGTGCTTTTTAGCTTTACACTTTCTACTTTGTTCAAGGAGTTTTTGATTATGATCTTTTAAACAATAATTTTCTTCGGTTTTATTAGATATGACTTCTTCGAGCTCCTTTTGTTTCTCATATTGAATCTCTTGGAACATCAATTTTGAAATCTCCTTAAGGTCTTGTGATGAGCGTGTTATCGATTTTGACTTCCTGGTCATGTTTTGGAATGTGATCATCTTTTCATTATAACGAAATATCAGCATTTATTTCTCCATGTTTAAAAGGAACATACCCATTTATTTTAACCAAGGTTGACCTAAAATTATGTCAAACTAATGAGATATGTTCTCGTAATGATCAATTTTCACTTGTTATTTATTAATTTCATGCTCTTTGTCGCCAAAAATATTTCCTCTTCCTCCTATGTTTGACTCTGGAATTAATAGTTGATTCTTCAAATTAGCATTGATGTTATTTTTCTCATCACTTGTGTTGATACCGATACTAATTTCCTTTCCTTGGTTTTTTTCCTCAAATTCCTTTAACTTTTTATAAACCTCCTTTAATTGATAATAAGTTCTTTTGAATTTTTATAATAGGTTTTTTTTAATACTCTATAATAAGGAACCCTCCATATATATATATATATATATATATATATATATAATATATATATAATATATATATATATATATATTATGGGGGTATATATACACTCCTTCAAGCTGCCTAATATACATATATATATTATACTCCTTCAAAAGTTGCTTTGCTTGAACATATATATATATATATATATATATATATATATATAATATATATAAACTTTATATGAAAGTCTCTAGTATATACGCCTTTCCTTTACTTTTATATTTATTTATACTCCTAAAAATAGCTTCCATATTTCTTTATAATATGAAAACTTTTTAATCTTTTCAACTTGTCATAATCACAATCATGAAAACCCTCTTCTTCTTTTTCCTTCGAAGGGCCACGATGATTCAATATGGGGGCATGTTCGTACCACTTGATAAATATAGAGTATATGGATTTAAATAATTTTATTTTGTATTTTTTGTGGGTACAAAATTTAATCTATAACACAATTCATAAACTATGCATTATAATTGTTGACGAAATTGGAGGGCACATGACAGGAGCAATGTCGTGGATGAAATGTTGTTGACTATGATCTAATGATGGTGGATGAGATTTTCGCTGAGTGAGAGTCCTACAGCAGAATGCGCTGGTCTATTGAGAAACCTAGGTGGCAACGACTGTTGTGGCCGAACGTTGTGGCGATGACTGTTGTTGAGTGTCGATGGTTGTGTGGCCAAGGGTTTATTGGTTGGTTCGCTAGTGATGGTCGTGACTGTGTGTAGGCTTTAGTGGCTCACCGCGGTGTTGGAAATGTCGTGCGGAGAAGGGGTGGTATTTGGTCTAAAATGCGAATGCAAATTAGAGTTTCATTTACTATCAATCCGTGTAGGTAAACTTCAAGGATCATCCAATATATATGGACTCAGAGACAAACTAAACTAATCTAGGTGAAGAAATGCCAAAGCTCCCTTACAGGAGGTCTTTCATTGGGATTCCAACACCTATTTAGTCATTTAATCAAAATGAAATCTAAAGACATTGTGACAAGTGTAAGAAATATTAAAGCTCCCTTACAGGAGACTGTCCATTAATATTTCTAACATCTTAATCAATTAAATAAGAAATGAAGCCATTTAAACATAATTCAAATTGATTACATGAAATATTAAAGCTCTCTTACAAGAGACTATTCATTTATATTTCTAGCATCAAGATATTTAAACTAATGAAATTAAAAACATAAATGAAAGAAATCTTATTATACTAAAACAAGTATGCAAGTGAAGCAATGGGGGCCCTCCATAGCTCCACAAGCACGCTTAGAAAGAAGTCAAATGTAGAAGAAAATCCAATCCACTTTATTTATCCTCAGTTGCAAATTGCAATTACAAGCTCCAAGTTCTACATTCTGAAAGGTACTAAGCTCTACATTACAATGATTCTAAAATCTAAAATTACAAATATTAGAGATAACAAATGAAGGAGATAACACTCCTATTTATACAACAAGATGGGATAACAAACTCATAATGATGATCCACTATTCCCTCTTCAAATCCACATATCTCTCAACCAATGGTGACACATAACCCTATCCTCCATGATCTTCTCCATGAGGTCCATGATTTTATCCATGAAGTCCATGATCTCCTCAAATTCGAATTTGAACATAGAGTGCCACATAAAGATGCCTTGGAAGCTTCCTTTGTACGTACACATGTCAACAAACTCATTCTAATTGTTGGATATAAGTATAAGCATATTATTTTCTAAAGTTTAACCATAAATCCACTTAAAAATGTTAAGAATTAGTAAACTTTGGAAAAGCATAGTTATAACCCAATGATGAGGTAAATGTACTGATGTGGAGGTGGAATGGAGGTGGCATGAAGGTAATATGGAAATAATGTGAAGGTATTGGTGAATAATGGAGTGAGAATAGGCACTATTTTAAGGCCCAACATACCCACAAACTGAAGGTATTGCATGTCCTCACGCAATCTATTATATTACTTTTTGATACTTGAGCTTTGGCTTAAACTCTGCATGATATCATTTACTTAACTTTTGCAAAGTGTTTTTGATGAACTACAACTTGGTTGGTTCTTGTGTTTCAACCATATTTTTTTTGTTGCATTCAATTTTAACGTATGACCTTTTCCTATTAATAATGTGATTTTTATTGTAGAGTATTTTTGTTGGAATGCATCATGGTTGGTTCTTGTGTAATAACCATGATTGTGTTGGCATCCAATTAACTTTTAAATACTTTTGACAAAGCCATTTATATGCTCATGTAATAGTGAATATATTTTGAAGGTATGTGGGTTTTAGAATGTGATATATGAATATGGATGTTATATGAATGTGAATGTATTTCCCCCTTCAACTGATGGTTTTGGCAATTTGACAAATATGACGCAAGGAAGTGAAGTTTTTCCAAAAATTATTATTCTAACTTTTCAAGGAATTAAATGGTTAAAAGTTAGAAAATATCATACCTTAACTTACCCTTTCAAAATTGGATGAGAGTTGTGCACGTGTGGCTGCAAAATTATGTTCATAGTATTCTTTACTTGGTTGTGAAAATGGTGGATGAAATTGAAAAAGTGAATCTTTTATTGTTGTTGCATCTGTTGCTGGATCTTCTATTGAATATTCAAAATCTGCTACTAAATGCGGCTGAAAATATATAAGGCTTGGAAGGTATACAAAATTCAGAATTTACACTCCCCCCCCAGCCTTATTTATTGACTTGTCCTCAAGTCATCTACTGTTACAAAATATGGGTTTTCAAGTCTTCAACGTTTGATGGCACAAATCTTACTATGTGAATAAATGTTCTGGTATTGAACATAGAAAGAAATTGTTATCTTAGTGGCCATTAATGAATGCCACTAGCCAATACGAGAGCTCCCACCATTGATTCCAATGGGAGTCAAGATGCCTAACACATCTTTGTAGGTACAAATAAATTTGTTGTGGTCGAGTCACCTACAAGATCCAATGAACAAGGAATATTAATGTACTTCCATTGTTCATTGGCAAGAGTACTTGCCATTAAGGCATGCAAGTCTCTAGGTGTTCTTTTTAAATATTATTAGACTTTAGGACTTTGACTCAATAATATGTAGAAGCAGGGTTTTTTTGGTGGAAAATGAAAAATGCTAGGTAAAAGAAAATGGAAATGGAAAATGGCAAGAAGTTTGTAAGTAAACTTCTTTGCTTTTATTGGTGAGTTAGGAATGGATGAAAGGAAGTGCATGTTGAATGAATAAGCTCTTGCTGTGAAAAATGGATATGGAAATGTCATGCTTTATGGATATGGAAATGTCATGCTTTGTGGAATTCAAATCTTTTTCAGAAAGGGAGGTGCGAGGTAGTGATTGCGGACATGGATTTGTCTTTAAAATTTTTCATGAATTTAGTCTTTGGAAGACCAATTGTCGTCACAATGTAATCTCCTTAATGATCACTTGATTATCCTATAACCTGTAAAAAAACTTGGCAAAAAGAAAACATAGGTGTGTTCAAGAAGAAATAGCTAGTTCCTTCATGATTCTTACGAAAAAATTGTACCAAATAAAACAAATTAAGGACAATCAAAGTGTTGAAATTGACTCAATCATGATATTAATATCAATCCATTCTTAAAGAAATAACCATGGAAAGTAAATTTACTCCCTGTTTGTGCATGGAAAAGAGCTCGACATTATAGATTTGTTGTGTCCTGCAGGTTAGTATGTTATAAAGCATACAACAATATGAAGTTGCCATACAAATTACCATCCAACTGAATAAATTTCATTTGCGCTACGTGAATTCTCTGCAATTTTTTTATTTTTATTTTTGCACCTGTACCAACTCTTGAAGTGTTAATTCTCATGATTCTCTCAAATGCATACAACCAAAGTTTTGATTTATAAAAATGCCAATATCCTTCACATGCCAATATTCACTTTTTAAATCACAAAACACATAGCAATTTTTTTATTTTTTTTTTTATTATATATCTTTTTTAAAAACGATAACAATCATAACATAACAATAACAATCATAACCTAACATTATAAAACAATATATTAACATATTAATACAATCATATATTGATATATATCCTAACATAACAAACATATACAACATATTACAATTAAAAATATAACAATTAATAACAAATTACAATTATACTAATATATTAATACATTGATATAACTATAATAACATAACAAACATTAACTATAATAAGAAATTAGAACTAAAAGTATATAACTATATCAAAACAAATTAAAACTGAATATATAACAAAAATAAAAATAAATACAAATCAAAATAAATGCAAAACAAATGCAAAAACAAACACAAAACAGAACGCAAAACTTGTGAAATAGCGGGATTGAAGGCATATGGAGGGTTTTTGGGTGAGGCAAGATAGGAACAGTCGTGCTACAAGAAGGACCAGCCCCATCGATGACCAGATTGCAGTGCAGAATACGCCAATCAGATTTCCTAGTCACTGATAGGTTCACGGAGGCAGGGATTACTTCTTGATTTCTTAATTCCTGAGCTTGATCCAACATTTTCGTTGTGTATAGCTCAACAAGATAATCCTTGAATGCCTGCAATTCCAGGTCCCTCGTTGTTTTATTCTTCGTACTTTTGGAAGTGGTAGATTTTGCATTGAATGGTTGTTGGGTTGTGCACAAATCAGTAATTTAATATAATGTCGAAAAGCATTCTTGGACCTTTTTTTTTATCCAAGGTATCTATGCTTGTTGCCATGCGTTTCAGAAGTGTCGTTTTGCGATATTTAGAAATTGTTTTTCCTCAAGAAAGTTTGTCCTTCGCAGTGATTCGTGCTTCAGAAGGTTGAAAATGTAAATACCTTCCAATTACCTTAAGTGTGAATGGCAATCCTTTGCACTCTGTTATTATCTCTTTAATTAGGTTGTCATCTGTTATTTCTGGAATGTACGGTTGATCAAATGTTGAATGGTAGAAAAGGGATACGACATCTGGCTCTCTTAAATAATGTTGTTTCTTGTTGTAACGAGTGTCTCAAACCCTTTTCCTTCAAATAATAGTTTGTCAAGGTGATCAATTTCCCAGACATCATCCAGCACCACCAAAGTTGGCTGAGGTTCAATTTGACGAAGCCTTTGCGGGGTTCTCTAGAGCCTTATTTGGAAAACAACGTGAGAAAAAAATGGCTTTTAATCTGGATCGGATTTGGGACAGTTTCCTTCAGCCAAGTCCATAATTCAGTTGCAAAAAGTAAAAGCATCAAGAGAAAACTCTACAAACCCTCCATCCCTGTGGAACACCAGCTCTGCACAGCACTATTTGGGGATGATATTTTTCAAGATGTGAGTGAGGATATTCTTCAGAATTTTAATAGCGATCCAAAAATAAATCTTGAGATTTGTTGTTTTTTAGTGTAATAGGATTGGAGGTTCATCTCATTTTCTTGAATGTCAAAGAATTTGATGCCTTGTAGTGTACGTTGCATGGTCCCTAATGTAAGAGTTTCAAATTCTTATATTGGCTAATTCAAATAAGATGGAAATGCAGATTCTTCAATTCACACAGTTCAAGTTTTGTTTCTTTCTAGGGGTAATGGTTATCTTGATATAGGAGCAAATTATGGGGCAGGAACAATAAATTTAAATCAAGAAGCCAGAACTAGAGAATGTGATAAAAAATTGCAAAATCAAACAATCATATGTGCATTAATAATGTCATTGATTTATTTCAATATGCTGTGAATTTAGTTTGAATGGAAAATTAAATTGTTGCGGTAGATCGACATTGGAATCTTGCAAATTTCTTATAATCAATAGAATGCGCAGCTCAGTTTTCCAGTGAGAGTATTTTTATTTGAAATAAATCGATAGATTTTCTGATCTTCCTGATCGCACAAAGCACAGGAAGGAAGCATACTAATCTCTTGATTTGTTTTTATTTATGCAGGTTAGCGTGGATGGATAATAAACACAATCAAGATTTGCGACAAAACCTCGCATTGTCTATACTCTTTCTACAATGTCGCGGGGGAGTTTAGACTCTCAGAAGGCAAAGCTTTCTGATCATCAAAATCCTAGCTTTCCCATGATACAAAAACAAGATATAGAAATGCGATGATGAAGTAGCTCTTTTACTGTGCCATTGAATTTATTCATTTATTCATGATGATTTTTTTATTATTTTTTTAAAAAATAAGACTAAAAGAAAATTCTACAAGATCTCGTTTTTTTTTTTGCTAATCTATTCTATTTTAACTTGAAAGTTTTCTATTATTTCTTAGGTAAAAGAATGCTTCCAATGAAGCCATCTACAAACTAAAAATTCAAAAATGCTCACATTTAAATTTAAAATTCTTACCTGGTTGTTTGCAAGGATGTGAGTAGCCTGTTTGAAACTTGGATTTGGTGCAAGGTTCTTTGAAAACCAGTCTTTGCTATTTTCCTTGCTCTCCAAGATGTACCTGTTCAACATCTTCAAATTTCTCATCCGTAGATGGATTAATAAGAAATGGGGGGTTTAAAAACTAAATTTGAAACTAACTAAGTACAACAACAAAAAAAATATATAATAAATTAATTAATTAATTAATTAATTAAATAAAAAAATAAAAATAAAATAAAAAATAAAAATGCTCAAACTTGAACTCCGTTATGAAGATCCCGTTGTCACCGGGTTTCACAAGTTTAGTTCATCAAAATAAATTGCAATAAAAATAACTTCCTAAGTCTATCTCTAAATCATCCTCCCCGGCAACGGCGCCAAAATGTTTGGTCTAAAATGCGGACGCAAATTAGAGTTTCATTTAATATCAATCCAGGTAGGTAAACTTCGAGGATCATCCAATATATATGGACTTAGAGACAAACTCAACTAATCTAGGTGAAGAAATGTCAAAGCTCCCTTATAGGAGGTCTTTCATTGGGATTTCCAACACTTAGTCATTTAATCAAAATGAAATCTAAAGACTTTGTGACAAGTGTAAGAAATATTAAAGCTCCCTTACAAGAGACTGTCCATTAATATTTCTAACATCTTAATCAATTAACTAAAAAATGAAGGCATTTAAACATAATTCAAATTGATTAAAGAAATATTAAAGCTCTCTTACAAGAGACTATTCATTTATATTTCCAGCAACAAGATATTTAAACTAATGAAATTAAAAACATAAATGAAAGAAATCTTACTATACCAAAACAAGTATGCAAGTGAGGCAATGGGGGCCCTCCATAGCTCCACAAGCAAGTTTAGAAAGAAGTCAAATGTAGAAGAAAATCCAATCCACTTTATTTATCCTCAATTGCAAATTGCAGTTACAAGCTCCAAGTTCTACATTCCAAGAGGTCCTAAGCTCTGCATTACAATGATTCTAAAATCTAAAATTACAAATGAAGGATAAGTTTCTAAAATCTAAAAGTTAAGATTACAAATGGAGATAACACTCCTATTTATACAACAAGATGGGATAACAAACTCATAATGATGATCCACTATTCCCCCTTCAAATCCACATATCTCTCAACCAATGGTAACACATAACCCTATCCTCCATGATCTTCTCCATGAGGTCCATGATCTTATCCATGAAGTCCATGATATCCTCAAATTTGAATTTGAACATAGAGTGCCACATAAAGGTGCCTTGGAAGCTTCCTTTGTACCTACACATGTCAATAAACTCATTCTAATTGTTAGGTATAAGTATAAGCATATTATTTTATAAAGTTTAACCATAAATCCACTTTAAAATGTTAAGAATTAATAAACTTTGGAAAAACATAGTTATAACCCAATGATGTGGTAAATGTAATGATGTAGAGGTGGAATGGAGGTGACATGAAGGCAATATGGAAGTAATGTGAAGGTATTGGTGAATAATGGAGTGAGAATAGGGACTATTTTGAGGCCCAACAGGTGGTTAGTCGAGTGACTCGTGCGGCCAATAACGAAGGCCCTGTGGTTGTTTCGCACGAGGCTAGGTAAGTTTTTTTAATTATTATTATTATTATTATTATTATTATTTATTATATATATAATATATATATATATAATAATATATAATATTATATATATATATATATATATATATATATATATATATATATATATATATAAAGTGGAGAAACTCCAATTTTTGTAACAAAACACTTTAGTCGCGACCGCAACAAAGTTGACGAAGGATCGATGGCCAAAGGTCAGGATCTACCAACGTGGCTCTGATACCAAAGTTCGTACACTTAGAGAAATGCTCAGGTACCAATGTAACAAACAAGGTTTGTATACACAACAATAATCTTCTGAATACTTCAAAGACAAAAACATCCATTGTAGGACAAGTAATTGTATATTGAATATTATATAAAGGAATTGATGAGATGATGTGAATGTTACATATGAGGCATGTTTATATACTTAGACAGGTGCTTCTTCAATGAATGGTTATGTCTTTAAGACATGCCTTTTCATTACTAATGACTATTTAGTTAACTTATTATGATTATTTTTGTTTACATTAATTTATTATTTTTATATGAGTTATATTCATAACATGTTACAATATTCAAGAAAAAAATTCTTTGGACTGTATCTTTTCTCTAACAAAATGAAATTGAGCATCAACATGCTTTGTTATTGCATGATAAATTGGATTATTTTCCAACTTGATCGAGCTTTGGTTATCACATTTGATCACTGTAGCCTTATTTTGTTCTTCTCCAACATCTTGAAGAACTCTCCTCAACCAAACAACTTCACAAGTTGTTGAACACAAAGCTTTATACTCTGCCTTAGTGGATGACAAATATATAATAAACTGCTTCTTGCTACTCCATGAAACAATCCTGGATCCAATGCTAAAAGCATAAGCTGTAGTAGATCTCCTATCATTCAGATTACCAGCCTAATCTGAATCTGAGTAACCTGTCAGCTCAACATCAAATAAATTGGTATACTTAAGACCAAAATCAATTGATCCTTTAATATGCATGAATACATCTTTAGTTGCTCTCTGATGGCTTTCTATAGGTCTCGCCATAAATTAATTTAACACGGTAACATAATATGCTATGTCAGGTCTCGTTGTAGTAAAGTAATTCAAAATTCCAACTGGTTTTCTATACATTATACCATCTACCTCCTTTGAGCCATCATCAATATGAAATTTCACATTATGTTGCATTGGAACGAAAACAACTTTACACTAATCCATTTTAAACTTCTTAGGCAATCCTATGATGTACTTACCCTGAGAAACAAAAGTCTAACCAACATTTCTCCAAACTTCAAGACCTAGACAGTAAGGTAACTCACCAAGATCTTTCATCTCAAATACTTGTGACATATGTGCCTTAATTCCATCAATTAGTTTAACTGAATTTCCTGTAATAATTAAATCATCAACATAGAAATAAATCAATACTACATGCCCCTTTGCATCAAATTCAATATACATATTTGGATCACTTTTACTCCTCATAAAACCCCGCCGAAGAAAGAAGGAATCTATCTTCTCATACCACAACTTGGGTGCCTGCTTCAGCCCATAGACAAAGCTTTCTTTAATCTTCAAACTAAATGTTCCTACCCCTTTTTCACAAACCCTTCAAGTTGTTTCAAATAGACCTCCTCCTTTAAATAACCATTCAGAAAAAGCAAATTTTGCATCTAATTGGTGCAAGTTTCAATGGTACTTTGTAGCTAATGCAATTAACAATTTAATAGTATTTAATTTAGCTACATGTGTAAAAAAATTTGCATAGTCAATACCCTCTTTTTGTGAGTAACATTTTTCCACCAATCTAGTTTTATATTTATCTATATTGCCATCTGCTTTAAACTTGGGCTTGTATAACCATTTACATCCTATGGGCTCTTTATCTTTAGGCAATTCAGTCAGTTCCCTAGTTTTGTTTCTAGTTATAGATTCATATTCTTCTTTCATTGCTTTTCTCCAATCTTCATATTCATCAGTTTCATTAAAACTCATGGGTTGTATGACATTCAAAACATTACTCATTAGAGCATAGGCCTTATACCTTTAAGGTAGACGAATCTCGTGTGAATATCTCCTTGGAAATTAATTATCTCCGTCCTTGCTCTTTGAAGGTACTTCTCCACCTCTATGTGAGTTTTGACTACTGGTGGTGTCCATATCATTGTATTCTTCCTCAGGCTTCTATTGCTCTCTAACTTCCACTTCTTCTTTATTGTCTTTGACTTTAGAAAGTATGTGCCACCTTTTATAGTTGTTATCATTGTTGCCTTCATCTACCTGTTCATGGAAAATTACATCTCTACTTGCAAATACTTTGTGAGTAGATGGATCAAACATTTTATATGCTTTAAATTATGAACAATATCCTACAAAAATACATTTGATAGCTTTAGCATCAAGTTTCTTTCAGTTCTCCTTCCAAATATATGCAAAGGGCTTACTTCCAAATACCCTCAAGTGATGAACTATTGGTTTAAAACCACATAAGGCTTTGAATGGGGTCTTGAGATCAAGATACGTTGTTGGACTTTTGTTCTTTAAATAAACAACAATACTAATGACCTTTGCCCAAAAAGCATTTGAGAGATTCTTACCTTTAATTATAATCTGAGCATGCTCCACCAATGTTATGTTTTTCTTTTTTGCAACATTGTTCTGTTGTGGAGTGTAGGGTACTATAAATTGTTGCACTATTCCATTTTCTTTGATGTATTTGATGAAGTTCCCTAATATGTACTCTCCCCCTTGATCTGAATGGAGAATCTTTACGAACTTCCCTGTCTGCTTCTCTACCATGTTTTTGAATTCTTTAAAGTACTCAAAAACATCATTATTTCTCCTAAGGAACTACACCCAAGTGTACCTCATGCAATCCTCAATAAACAATAGAAAATAATATGTACCTCTTAGGGATCTGATCAGCATGGGTCCACAAACATCAATATGCACAAGTTTTAATACATATCTTATTTTCCTATCAGAATTAGAAGGGAATTCATCTTTATGTACTTTTTCCAAATGCACAGCCTTCACAAGCAGCATACCCATTCTTTAACATATAGAATCCTTAAACCATTCTTTGTTTTTGCAACAATAGCAAATCATGAAAATTGATATGACCATACCTTTGGTGCCAAAGGATTTCTTTGACAAAACTGTAGAATTTAGTGCTTGATGACTCTTGTTGGTGACATTAAGTTTGTACAGGCCTCTAACTCTAACTCCTAAAGCAACAAGTTTGTAGTGATCCAAGAAGTCCTTTACTGTGCAGTGTGTTTTGAAGAATTTGACCTTCAGATTCTCATATGTGATTGTAGACACAAAGATCATTTTTTTCTTGATCTTGAGCACATACATAACATTATGAATGCATCTGACACTACCATTAGGTAAAGTCACTAGAATACATCCATATCCCTTGATCTAATGTGCACGATCATCTCCAAGATAAATGTTGTCACCATTCTTATTTTCCTAAAGTTCTCATACTAATCATTATTGCATGTCATGTGAATTTAAGATCCAGAATCCACAAACCATACATCGACATCATTGGTTTCAATAGACAACACAACATTAGACACACAACTTAAGATTCTTAAGATCAGAATTCATGGCTTCTCTTGCAAAGTGTCCTGGATGTATTTTGTGTTTATGCCTCATTTCATCATTTTCCTTCTTATAATAGTCTCTAGCAAGATGCCCACTTCTACCACAATAAAAACATTTAATTTTAGAATCATTTCTAGCAGGTGACATACCTTGATTTGGCTTTGGAGATGACCTTCTCTGAAATGGACTTCCATGTTTACTTCCTTCTCCCTGTTTTCCTTTGAAGAATTTCTTTTTTGCCACAAGTGCTAATTCTAGCTTTTGAGGCTTCAAATTCTCGTGCCTCTCTTCCTCCTACATCAGTATACTTGTCGATTCCTCGAAAGTGGGAGCCTTTTCCCTTGTTGGAAGAGTTGTAATAAACATTTGATAGTCCTATGACATTACATTTAAAGTGATTGTCACAAGAACAATACTAGGTATTGATTCTCCTATGTCTCCCAACTTATCTTTCAAGTCTTTGATTCTTGAAACAAAAGCACTTAATGATTTATTTTCTTCCATTTTAACATAAAGGATCTTACTTTGCAGGAAGAGGACCCCATTTGTATTTTTAGTCTCATATAACTCCTTCAGTGTATTCCAGGTTTAATTAGAGGTCTGACAATCACGAAAATGAGGAATTGTTTTTATCTTTCACAAACATTCTTAATAGTACCTTTGCTTTATTCTCCCATTTCTCCCAGTATTGAATAGATGCAATCATCGTGCCTCTAACAACACTTGGTTTTTCTTCTTCTCCCTTTGTGATGGACCAAACACCATACCCTTCCACTAGAGTCTCCAACTTAAATTTCCAATTAACATTGTTTGAGCCATCCAGCTTATTTGCCTCATTGAGGTAGATCTCTGCAAGCAGATTAGTCATCTTGACAGGAAGTCCCAATCTTCAAACGCCCTACACTTCATGAGAACCACCAACTACTCCAGATATGTATGTATGCAAATCTAAAGAGGGGCTCTGATTGCTCTCAACAACTTCACATAAAATGGAGCTCAATTGTTCTTATGTACATAATTTTGTTGTTGTTGTTGTTTTTTTTTTTTTTAAGCCTTATTAAAAAGGAACTCCACACACACATTAACTGCAAATATGTCAAATAAAAAAAAATGTAAATTGATCAGCACACCCTTTGACATAGTAGAGGTGCGATGTAGTGGCAGAAAACTTGATATGTGAAGTTGTTGTAAGTCAGTGCACCACTCGCTAGGTACCAAATGCATTGATCTACCCAGTCAACGTGTTGGTCTCTACCCATGGTAGCTTCGCCAAATACCTCACTAGACTCAGTTCCCACACCCAGTCTCCACACAACAGGATTAAAGCCTGAAAGCAATCATTTTTAACTCGACTTTTTAATTCAATATTGGAGCCCAAAAGCATGCCATAACACACACTTTTTATTCAAACCAGTAGCAACAACCAGATCCTTTCGTTCTTTTTGCCTCTCTCACAAGTGCATTGCCTTTCTCACATAGCTGCCACAAGTGACGACTCAACCTCTAACTCCTATCAGTTGATCTCCACTTATCCCAGCCTTATGGTGAGGTCAGATCCCAGCTCCTGGCAGATTCACCACAATCAAATGCTAACAAATATTGAAAAATAGAGCTTTCAACTTGGCCCATGCAGGTCAACATGGATCAAGGTCTATCAATCTTCATATTGTTGCTAACAATCTTCACGGCATAGTTTGTGGTTCGTGCCCCCCCCCTCATAGTTGCCTCCTCTCCAGTTCCAAAACAGGTTGCTCCTTCTTAGAATAGTAAACAACATCTTATAACATCTGACATCACACTTTCCTGACACCATCGTCAGCTCAACTCTAGCTTAGAAATGCATGCACCAACACTTCATTTAACATGCAAGCCAAGTATCACTCCCAGCTTAGCGTCACACCACAAGGCTCAAAACTTTACACAAGGTTTGTGCCTCTTCCACACACTACGTAACCTTTGGAGACACAACGCTCACAACAAACTGACCAACGATTCCTCTAATAGATCTACGAGGCTCCATTGAGACAACACCACAAAACTTATTTGATTCACTAGCCATAGGCAACACATATAACAATCATTCCTCTCTCATAAACCCAACAACAACTTCACAAATCACCACTATGATACCAATTTGAAAACTAAGAAGACAAAATTTTAATGAACGAATCTCGCAGGGCTCAGGTGAACATCGCCTTTTGTTACATAAACAATCAAATACACATTAATTTAAATCAATACATTCAGTTAGGGAGATCAAGCAAACCCCTAGAAAACACGATCTAAGTCTTAAATACAAACACTATCTCAACAACCTAACAAATGCTTACTCCATTATTTCCAAGTATTGTGTAACTAAATGTGGTTTTTTAGATGTTAGTGTTTGAAGTGTATTATGCTCCAATTATGTGTTAATGTTAGAGGTTGAAGTATGTTAAGTACTAATTGAATTCGATATTAAATGTGATTATTTTAACTGTTAATAGTTGAAGGATACGAGTTTAGATAAATTTCAAAGAGGTTAAAGTTTTTATAATATTAGGTAGGTAATCGAGAGTGATAAATATGTCAATTTTAATCAATTTTAAAGTTTTTTAATGTTATTTTAATTATAT
>APFE031411553.1:373657-398801 GCA_000404065.3 Pinus taeda
CATTTTAAATCCTTTTAAATCCTTTTTTATTTTTTCATCATTGATTTTAGTTTATATTTTTTTTAAATAAATAAATATGTGGTTATTCAGTGTTAATATATTTTATTTTTTCGTTGCGACGTGTCTCTCGTTATGATATTCATAGAATTTCCCATTTAGTGTTGTCTTGGTGAAAGTGGTTTATCCCGCCTAGTCCTATGTATAGTTTTGGCTCAACCGAATTTTTGACGCCCTATCCTATAGTTGGCTAGAGCCCAGTGTCACATCTGTTTTAGCTTTTTTGCCTTGAAGTATCCTTATAAAGGTTATTGTAGCAATCCCCTTTTTTTTAAATGCAAAGGTAGATAATGTATAGTAGGCATGGTGGGGAGGTTGCAACCCCCAAGGCTGCAAGTGTGCCTAGCAGCAAGCCCAAGAGGCTCCTGAAACCTATCATTTGGAAGTTCCCTCAGAAACCCAAAATGAGATTCGCAATTTGGAATCCCTTGCAACTAGAGACAAACATGCTTTCTTAGATTCCAAGATCCTGGAGGATGTTTCTACCTGAATTCCTAACCCTAGGCATACCAGGGGAAGAAGGAAGCAGTACCTCAATTCCATCTCTCTTTACTGACAGATGAAAACCCTACTAGGAAGGGTACTAAAGGATTAACTAAAAGAAAGATACAATATCTTTTCAAGTTTAGAAAATGCTAAAAGGGTATAGAGAAACCAAAAGGTATGCTTATAAATAATGGATGCAAGATTGGACCATACGGAGTACCACCTCTAGTGTGAGCCTGCTCCTCCTAGCTCCAATGCCAAAGATCTGACACCTTCCATCTCTTTAGACTCTTGATCCTTTGAATGTTATTTTGTGGGTTTTTGTTTTACAGTACTATAGTTAATACTTTAATCATGATAGACCTGATAAAGTTGTTAAAATTTTGGACTAATTACTCAATTGATAGGTGGTCCAAAATATTTGGTTTCTTACTCAACAAATTGATACCACCTACTTAGTGACATGATTACGTTGCCTGATGTATATGGTTTTCATGCTACTTTTAGGAAATGCAATATTAACTTACGTAATAGATAAATAAATAAGTATTATGCATGAATTTAGTTGTGCTTTATAATTTTAGTAATAGCATTTCACACGTAAGATTATTTTAGTTAAAACATTATTCACTTCGTATTTTATTCTTATAATGTCATTATTTTTGGTAAATTTTAAATCTTATTGTAACAACCCTAGTTAAAAATCCATGTAATAAAGTTAATAAAGGTAAAACAAGACCAAGGTCATGGGACATGTATTCCATGTTGAATGTTGGGCAAAATATCCTAGCGGGTGTTCATTTGGTTTATTATGGCTAAGGGAAATTGGTAAAGGCTTTGAAAACACAAGAGACATTACTTGGCATTTTATCTATGAAAATAATGGAAACTAGGAGAAAAGGAAGGTGAAAGGTCACATGTTTGCATGAGAGGGAAATTGAAGGAAAATGAAGAAAATAGAGGCCTTAATGATAAAAGCCTTATGAGGATTAGTTTAGGGCTTTTGTTAGTTTTAGCTTGGAGTTCTCATTTCATTCTCTCTCTCTCTCATACTCTTAACCACTTAAAGTTTCTTGGAGCACTCTCGAAGGAGTGTGGCATACCTTGGATTTAGAGAAAGAAGGCAAAGGAAAAGCAGGAAAGTGCAAGGGAACAACGAGATCAACAACTACAATTGTATTTCTTTGCAGGTATCGAGTTGCATGTATGGTTTCAGTTGTCACTCACTGCTAAATGTGTTTTCAGTGTTCCAAAGAGCCAAAGAGTAGTGAATTTTGAATCCATATTCCAAGCCACAAAAGCTCTCAAAGTTAAATCAGACGCTCTCCATTGGATAGTGCTCAGAATAATATTTCCAACGGTCTATGGAGGCCCAAAAATGGACTTTTTGATCAGAAGATATGACTTGTTGAAGTTCAAGGGTTTTGTTGACTTTGAAATGAAGAACAATCACATATTAGAGGTCTGGGAGGATATCATAAATCGCAAATGGGAGGATCAGGCAATGATGAGGCAATTAGAGGTTTGGGGTGAAATTAGTGATCAACGATCTTCGATATCGCAAATCAATGATCGAGGGTTTCAAAATACGATGCAATAGCAGAAGCATTTTGTCGATTAACGATTAGCGATCATGCATATCAACGAGGTGAATCGGCAATCGCAACAGCACAAATATGTTGCAAATCAACAATCAGCGATATTCCACCACTCTTTTTAAATCGCAGGGAGAATATGTCGATATTACAAATAACCGAGAAAGGTCGAAAGCGATTTACAAAGGAAATTAGCGAAAAACCAAGGGTGAATGGGCCTTTTCTCTCTCCTCTAGAAGGCCACATGGAGAAATACTATTGGTCTCTATATATCCACCTGACGTTATCATGACGTGGCATTACAGAGGACATGTGGCATGCAAATCCAGCATTTTCAAGGGTCCAAAGAGGGCATATCCGGGTGACACCTGTCACCACTCAGGAAGTGTCGCGTGGCAGTGATGATGTCACATTGGCAATCGCAAATCGGAGGTTGAGGCTTATTGTCACTTTGTAATGCAGTGCACAATGTCATGGGAAAGTGTGATAAAGGGGCTCCAATGTGGGGGGCTGTTTCACGGTGATAAAGGCATAAAAAACCAATGGTCGAGCTAGAGGCCGAGCACTGAAGGGCTATCGCAATCGGAGATCACAAACATGTTGTGGCTCTAATATAAAAACCCCAACTGAAAACCTTCGATGTAGAGGAGCTCTGATATTTGGCTAAGCACGCAGTTGCTAAAGGAACTTTAAGGAAAAGGGAGCAAAGCACTTTATAAAAGGAAAAAGGTCCTCGGACAGGAGTCTAGAGGCTCAAATTCCTTAGGGCTAAGCCCGTGGTCACAACCCCGGATCATATGAGAAGAAAGGTAGAAAGGGGCTAAAACAAAGGGGGCCAATGGAGATCAAGACTCGCCGTTCTGTAATGCCTTTTAGAGTAAAAGTCTTAATAGAACGATGACCTGATAGTATGGTACAGGGCTTTGAAGGCAGATGGGTCAGCAACGGAGGCATTGAATGAAGGCATGGTGCAATGGTGAATCAATATGGGGACTCAAGAAGACTTAATTCTTAGCATGGAGCTCCACTCAGTCATAAATGTAAAGGACTGCCCAAACAAACTTTGCTTCTGCTATGTGACAAGAAAACACAGTCGATCACTACCAACTCTAGAGAGGGGCGAAGAGAGATAGTTAAGACGAAAGTGACAGGAACCAGCAGAGAAGCTAGAGAGAAACATTACGGCAGAGACATGGCCTGATCAATGGACTTCATAGGAACTACAGAATGATATTTTCCTCCATCATCATTTAGTTTCCTTTGTTTCAATTTTTCTGTAATTTCTATTATTGTGTAATTTCTATGTTTCCAAGAATAGAATCAAATCCGAATGAAATCATTTTGGGGTGACAAAGCCTTGCACGCAAAGACAACAAGTCTAGCAGATAGTTGGATGCTCAAGCTGAGATATTTTTTAAATTAATTTCCAAGATCTCCCTCTCCTTATAAAAGGGACGAAGAAACACTTAATAAGAAGTTCCAGAATTTGGACTGGTGAATGGGATTTATTTCGAAGATTAATGAAACTCTTTAGTGATTCCAATCATGGCAATGCACGGTATGTTTTCCCCTCTGTAAATCTCATTTCATATATGCTTATCTTTCTCTGAAATAGTGTGATGAAGCTACCGATTTCTCTTTGATTCATGCATTTATCTAGGTTTCTAAATAGTGAACAATACCTGTGTATAAGACATAGTTACTTCTATTAGTCTATATCCTACAATCCCTGTGTACAAGACAAATTTACTTGTGATTATTTGATTAACCTGCAGTACCTGTATGAGCATAGATCTACTCATGTCGTTTGGTGATAAAGGTATCCATGAGGTATATGGCATGAAACCTTAATTCATGCTCCACTCTTTCCCCTCTTTCATCTCCCCCCTCTTCCATATTTCTGCTGAAACATTGTGGCTTAGGATTTTCTCAGCCCTACGCACTGAATTCCCTCCTTCCTTTTCTCCTCTTCACTTTACTAAAACATCAATATCAAGCTGCCCATTGTCGTGTGTTGGCCACCAGAACCAGACATTTCTCTTTGAGGTTGCCTGATTTACCCCCTTGAACATTCAAACCCATGTACTGGCTTGAGTTTACCTTAATGAAGTCATACTGAGCCAAGCCCCGTTTATTATCTTTTTAACTACTTGACAATTGGAGTGTTGTCGAAACCCCTCACTCATATTCTTCCATGCACTCCTCCATCTTAGATGTCCTAAGAACTGGTCTACAATCAACCCAGAGGTTGTCTCTAGGAAGATTTCTATGTCTCCTGAAGCACTTGTGCTACAAGTGCTAGAAAAAGCGACAACATCTTTCTGGCGTTGTTGCCGGGGAACCTAATAGAATATTTTTCCCTGGGTACAAAAAATATCTAAATTCCCTCTTTTAGGTCAACAAGGGAAGTGCGGGTTGAAGATCTCTCACCTTGGCGACTCCACTGTCTGAATATTAATTGTAAACACTCTGGCGACTCCACTGTCTCAATATTATTGTAAACACACTCGTGACTACATTCTCAAGACATGGAAGAGACGATTGAAGTGATGGACGACATAATGAAGAACTCCTTATATAGATTGATAAAACTGGAGTCGGAAAATATACACCTTTGAAGACAATATTTCTCTTTCTCTGATGAAGAACAAGAAGTGAGGACGCATGAAGAAGAGGAGGATGCTCTTTATGCAATGTTAAATGATGATGAGATGGATGATTGCTATGAGCAGTTCTTTGATTTCATGATGGCTCAGCTACACAAGAAAAATGTTCTTCAGTCATCTAGAATGAGATCAAGGGGACACGACCAAAACAAAGGCACTTCCTCTGAAGAGCCTCCCAGGCCAGCTGGCAAGGGGAAGGGGCCTTTAGATCCAAAATTCTTTAAACCTGAAGTCCTCAAAGAAGAGAAGTCACCCTCCCCATCCTAGCCCATGTGTGAAAAAGGAAAAGAGCCAAGCAGTGTTTGTGGCTACCTTAACCAAGAGGATATTGGTCAGCGGACTTTTCAAGAAAATGAGGCAACTGCAATATTCTCTCGTCAATTCTATGACTTAGTAGTTGACTACATGACAACATTCCTTGGTTAGTAACATATGTTGACCCTAGGGTATGTATCAAAACTTTTTTCCGCAGATTTTGCAAGGTGCATGCCTATTTTAGTCACTGATTTTCAAGAACACATCCAAATTAGAAGGTTCATGTAGGAGATCAAAAGAAATGAGCCTTGAATATCTGTTTGGGGGTAGTGGTGTATGCCTGATTTAGTTGTTGACTCCCAACATCATAATGGCATAAGGTCCAGTATTCTGATGTTGGGTTGATATCATTGGAGGGTTAAACTAACTTAGGTGAATTGGTGCCCTATACATAGGTAGGATCATATATAAATAACCTCACTAGTTGAGCATTTACTTTCCAGTTGGTAGAATTTATTTTTCTGCATTTTAGTTTGATGAGGAAAGGACTTTCTGTGAAGTTTGAAGCCATATTCCAAGCCACAAAAACTCTAAAAGTTAAATCATACCCTCTCCATTGGATAGTTCTCAGAATAAGCTTTCCAACAGTATGTGGAGGCCCAAAAATGGACTTATGGATCAAAAGATATGGTCTGTTGAAGTCCAGGGATTTTGTTGCCTTTGAAATGAAGAAGAATCGCATATTGGAGGTCCGCGAGCATATCGCAAGTCGGAGGATCAGGTAGTGATGAGGCAATCAGAGGTTTGGAGTGAAATCAACAGTCAACGATCACCGATATTGCAAATCAGTGATCGAGGTTTTCAAAGTATAGTGCAATAGCAGAAGCATTTCATTGATTAGAGATTAGTGATGAGGCATATTAGCAGGGCGAATCAATGATCGCAACAACACAAATATGTTGCAAATCAACAATCGACAATATTCCACCACTCTTAAGAAATCACAAGGAGAATATGTTGATATTACAAATCACCAGGAAAGGCCGAAAGTGATTTACAAAGGAAATTAGCGAAAAACCAAGGGCAGATGGGCCTTTTCTCTCTCCTCTAGAAGGCCATGTGGCAGAATACTATTGGTCCTGATATATCCACGTGGTGCATGACGTCATCATGACATGGCAGTACGGAGGACACATGGCATGTAGATCTGGAATTTTCAAGGGTCCAAAGAGGGCATATCCGGTGACATTTGTCACCACTCAGGAAGTGCCACATGGCAGTGATGACGTCACATTGGCAATCGCAAATCGAAGGTTGAGGCTTATCGACACTTTGTAATGCATTTCACACATGGGAAAGTGCGATAAAGGGGCTCCAATGTGGGGGGTTGGTCCATGGTCACAAAGGCATAAAAAACCAAACGCCAAGCACTAAAGGGCTATCGCAATCGGAGATCGCAAACATGTTGCCACTCCAACATAAAAACCCCTACTGGAAACCTCCAATGTAGAGGAGCTCCGATATTTGGCTAAGCGCGACGTCGCTAAAGGAACTTAAAGGAAAAGGGAACAAAGCACTTTATAAAAGGAAAAAGGCCCCAGACAAGAGTCTAAAGGCTCTAATGCCTTAGGGATAAGCCCCGAGTCATATGATAAGAAAGGCATAAAGGGGCTAAAGGAGATCGAGACTCATTGTTCTGTAATGCATTTTAGAGTAAAAGTCCCAATACAAAGATGTCCCAATTGTATGGTACAGGTCTTTGAAGACGAATGGTTCGGCAGCTGAGGCATTGAATGAAGGCATAGTGCAATGGTGAATCAATATGGGGACTCAGGAAGACTTAATGCCTTGGCTTGGAGCTCCACTCAGTCATAAATGTAAAGGACTGCCCGGATAAACTTTGCTTCTGCTTTGTGACAAGCAAACACAGTCGATCGCTACCAACTCTAGAGAGGGGTGAAGCCAGATAGTTCAGGCGAAAGTGATAGGAACCAACAGAGCAGCTAGAGGGACACATCGTGGCAAAGATGTGGCCTGATCAGGGGCCTTCATAGGAACTGTAGAACGATATTTTCCTCCATCATCATTTAGTTTCCTTTGTTTCTATTTTTCTATAATTTCTATTATTCTGTAATTTCAATAATTTCCAAGAACGAAATCAAATCCGAATGAAATCATTTTGGTGTGACAGAGCCTTGCACACCAAGACATCTAGTCTAGCAAATAGTTGGATGCTTAGGCTGAAATATTTTTGAAATTATTTTCCAAGATCTACCTCTCCTTATAAAAGCGAGGAAGAATCACTTTTTAAGAGGTTCCAGAATTTTGCACCCACGGTAGTCCAAATTCTATGGTTCCACTTTGGTTTTATGAAGTTTGTTCATGAGGGACTTGAGCTATAGATTATTGAATGTAAATGGACTTGTGAATGGGACTCGTTTGAATATTAATGAAACTCTTTGGTGATTCCAATCATGGCAATGCACAGTATGTTTTCTCCTCTGTAAATCTCATTTCATATATGTTTATCTTTCTCTGAAATAGTGTGATGAAGTTGTCGGTTTCTCTATGATTCATGGATTTCTCTAGGATGCTAAATAGCGATCAGTACTTGTGTATAAGATAGAGTTACTTCTATTAGTCTAAAACCTACAGTACCTGTGTACAAGATAGATTTACTTGTGATTATTTGATTAATCTACAGTACCTGTATGAGCACATATTTACTTATGTTGTTTGGTGATAAAAGTAGCCATGAGGTATATGGCATGAATCCTTAATTCGCGCTCCACTCTTTCCTCTCTTTCATCTCCTACTTCTTCCATATTTCTGCTGGAACATCATGGCTTAGGATTCTGCATTGTAATCAGCCCTACGCACCAAATTCCCTCCTTCATTTTCTCCTCTTCACTTTACTACAACGTCAATATTAAGTTGCTTGTTGTTGAGTGTCGGCCACCAAAACCAGACATTTCTCTTTGCGGTTGGCCTAATTTACCCCCCCTGAACATTCAGATTCATGTATTGGCTTGATTTTACCTTAATGAAGGCCTATTGAACCAAGCCCCCTTTATTATCTTTTTGACTACGTGAAAATTGGAGTATTGACAAAACCCCTCACTAATATTCTTCCATGCACTCCTCTATCTAAGATGTCCTATGCACTGCTCTACAATCAACCCAGAGGCTGTCTCTAGGAAGCTTTCTATGTCTCTTGAAGCACTTGTGCTACAGGTGCTAGAAAAAGAGACAACCATTTCCTTGCTTGTTTCGGCATGCATGGTACATGCATGTGATTTCTTGGTTATGATGTGTCATTGGTATGGAGGATTGCCTGGATTGACAATGGTTTTTCCTAACCATGTCATTTCCTAGATAACCATGGTGTTGTGGTTTTTCCCTTGTTTTTTCTAATTGGTGCTCATGTTCGTTATGGTTGTGGGTTGAGTTATTAGTTCTTGGAGCCTTGGATGGACAAACGCCCTGGAAGCCCTGTAACAGTTTGGGTTGAGTTACTAGTCCTGGAACCCTTGGTTGGATAAATGCTCTAGAGCCCTTAGTGGGTTGAGTTACTAATCTTAGAATCCAAGTTGGAACAAATTGCCTGGAGCCCTAGATAGCTTGGATGGAGCCGAATCTCATGATGGTTAGTAATGTACACTTGTGAGGTGGAATCACTGGTTAAGGGTTGAGGTGGTTTAGCCTATAGTTGCCCTATTTTGGTTTTGTTCTGGTTATTCCATGAGATCCCACATTCATGCGTAGAATATGGCATGGGTGTGACTAGATGAAAGAAAGATTTGGTTCAACCCAGTATATGGTTGGATGGTACGTGGAAGTCCCTGACTGTGTTGGCATTTTCATATGTTAATAAGAGGTATTTTCTATTGTTATCTCTGAGCATATGAATTGATTATGATGGTGACATTATGGTCGAGTTGCCATGGTTTATATGTTGATTATTAGTTGCTTATATGATGTATATTTTTTATGGCTCTTGACATGTTTGATGAATATGTGATTGGCTATCGAATGCATGACCTAATAGATGTTATTGCAACCAATATGAGAGGGAATTAGACCTTCTTGACGTTTCTTAGATAAGTATGAGACTCTTATGTCCAGATGTGTATTTATGACCTATATATTTCATGTTCATCATGTGTTTGACGAAATTTTTGACATGGTTAAGCTTCGTTAGGTCAAGTCCTTGATCAAGCTTTGTGTTAGAGTCTTAATCTTGGTGTCATTTATTGTCTTGGAAAGTATCATCAAGTTTTGGGCAGTGGTATGGAGACTAACCCTGAAAAAAGTGGCTCAAATCTTATGGTAGTAGGAACAAAACTAGTTGAAAAAGATTATGGTCGCACCCTTGCAATGGTTATGCATGCGACTAGAGGCCTACAATTGCATGGATGTAGGCTTATGCATGCAACTGGAGGCCTACAATTTCATGGATGCAAGCTTGTGCATGCGACTAGGAGTTCCGATCAGTGAAAAGGCAAGTTAACTCAAGGTTTGGACACGTAGAAGGGTGGTTTAGCCCAAGGGTCCTATAACACTTGAGGAAGGTCAGTAAGGTTTTGATTTGTCAATTCCACTTCCTTAAGGCAATTTAGGAGGTTGAATCATATCATAGTAACTCTTCATCACAAATTTACCCTGGTGGACCGGTTAGCTTTAGTAAGTGTGGGAGGAGGATGCTACACTTATATTGACTGAGAAAATGTGTACAATGCATATGCTTGGATGACACTCTAATTATCTTTGATCTACTAGTCTATGAACAAGACAAGAGGTAATAATTGGGGCACAATCTTGAGAGTTCATCGAAATATACTTGTTGTGCTTGACGTAGCAGGTAGTTTAATCAAAATAAATTGGCATCAAATCCATGAAAATTATATCAACTTAGAACATAAAACATTTTAACTAGATAACATGCAAATCAAAAATATAGTTGTTGGTTGCATCATACCATGATAAATCTACTTAGCTGAAGTAGGGTGTATAGGTTGGCCTAAAGTGGCGGGTCTCTGTTGCAAAAGATGACAACTTCCATTCTTTGCATGTGCTCATTCATAATTTGGTATAATAGATGAAGCTCCTCTATATGAAGGAGAAGTTTGTCACGACTTTCATTGTGATCAAATAAGAACTTCCCCAATAAGTTCTGAAGGTACAAATATAGATCGACGGTATGAATATATTAGTTTCAACGTGCTCTGTAACAACCCTGGTGAAAATTCCATGTAATAAGAGTTAAAAACAATAACCACAGTTGATGGGACACTTATTCCAAGTTTAATGTTGGGAAATACATCCTAGGGGCTGTTCATTTGGTTGTTTATGGCTAAGGAAATTGGCAAAGCAAATGACTAAGGCTTTGGAAAGGCAAAATGGCATTTTTGGCATAATTATTTATGAAAATAACGGAAATTAGGGGAAAAAGCAGGTGAAAGGTCACAGGTTGCATGTGAGGAGGAAAATGAAGGAAAATAGAGGCCTCATTAATAAAAAGGCTTATGAGGATCAGTTGGTAACCTTTTTTCGGTTTAGCTTTGGAGCTCTCTCATTGTTCTCTCTCTCTCTCTCTCTCTCTCTCTTGGACACTTGGAGTTTATTGGAGCACTTTGGCATTGGAGTAAGAAAGTCAAAGAAGGCAAGAGGAAGCAAAGATCAAGCAGGGAAAGGGAGGATCAAGAAACTACAAAAAGATTCATAGTAGGTATCGACTTGCATGTGTATTTTCCTTACTAGATTTCGCATGCATGGTATTGCATGTGGTTCTTTTCTACCATGGCATGGGTTTTGCTAGGTGTGACAGTGTTCTCCATCCTAGCCTTTCCATTTCCTGATAGCTTTGATGAGATGGGTTTCTCATATTCGGTTAATGTGGGATGGTCGGATGGATTCGAAGCTGAGTGTGGTGGATCTCCGAACTAACAAACACATGGCCTAGTGGTTCCTAAACTAGACTGTGGATCATGGTAAATCCACTGACCTAGTAACCCCTGAACTACACTGTGGGTTGCAGTAAATCCAGATTGTGTGCCTCAGTGGGCCTAAGAATCCTTGCTGATGTATAGCGGGATATACGATAAAGCCAAGAGGTGGACTTCTCTTCGTTGGGCCTAGTAGTCCCAGGATGGGATGTATGGTAAAGCCTGGAAAGTGTGTCTCGGTGTAGGGCCTAGTGATCCCTGGATCAAACTGTGGATTACAGTAAAGCCCGAGAGACTAGGAGGCACTCAAATTCCTCACGATGTAGGCAAAGAACTCCGGTGGCATCCATGCTTATTTGGTGTGTTGTACAAGTCCCACATTCATGCTTGGAATAGGGCACAGGGGTGATTGGCTAAAGAGAGACTTGGCTCAACCAATCTATGGTCGGGTGGAATGTGGTAGTCCCATTTCCATTTGGTTTATTGCATTCATTAATGAGGAATTCATTTCCTTTATTTTCATGTCTAGGTGTACTTATATACATGTGGATTTTATGGTTGATGTGTTTATGATATTTATGTCCCTATTATGATGATTATATGTATGTTTTATGACAAAATCTATGTATGGACCTTAGCATGTTTTTACTTGTAAATGAATGAATCATGTATCTATGGTCTAATAGATAATAATGCAACAAATGATATGAGGGAACAATGGTTCATAGCGATTCTCAAATAGGTATGAGATCCCTACACTTAATTATGTTGTTTACACCTGTAGGTTACATGTTGATGATATGTTTGACAGAATGCCTTCCATGGCTAGTAGGGGTCTCGTTAAGGTCTTGTTCAACTTATTACTTTGGCGTCATTGTTTTCTTGTACTTTTACTGATCTTAAGCTATCATTCCATTTTGGGTAGTAACTTGGGCTCTAGTGCCTGAAAAAGTGGCTTAAATCTCGGGGTCGCTGGCACAAAATTGACAAATTGGGTCCCAAGACGCTAGCACATAAGCCCGTGAGAGAGACTTTGGGTTTTTGGATGTTGTCATGCCAATAACATGAGAGCAACTGAGGCATAAGATGGTCAAATTTTCAGTAGGACCTAAGGGCAAGTTGTCTAAAGTGTTAGATTGGTTTCTGTGGGTCCTAAAGCTAATGTTGGATGAATGTGTGGGATGTTTCATCAATTCCACTTCCTTAAGGTCACATAGGAGGTCAAATCCAATCATAGTAGCCTCTCGTTGCATGTTTACCCCGGTTGGCTAGTTACTTGGGTAGATGTGGGAGGAGGGTGTTACAAAGTGGTATCAGAGCATGGTTCACCCCTCGGACTAGATGGCTAGTGTGTGTTGGTCATGCATGCATGTCAGTTGCATGTGTGTCTTTTACACTTGCATTCCATGTGCTTGTTCATTTGTTGGATGATTGATTATGGTTGTAGTGAGATTGCCATGTTGAATTTGATGTTGATTTTGTGGAATGAATTTGTCATGAGTATGTGACTGGTTACATATTGTTCTATGTCGCTTACATGTTGATTTTATGTCGCCTACTTACATCCTTGTATGTTAGGCTACATTCTTGTAGGTTTGATTACATGTATCATTCTTGTAGGTTGATTAGGGGAATTGATCACTTATGTTCTAATACATGCGGTTATGCGTAGGTGTAGTTGGTTACGCATTGCTTATGCATGTTGTTGGTTCCATGTGGCAATGTGTACAATGGAGTAATGGTTGTTGGCATGCATGAGGTCATAGCATGCATTGTTGATATGGTCTTGCATTGATGGCTGGACCCTAACTAGTACAATGTTTATGTGTTGATACATTTATTTGTGTATGTCTATGTGGTGTTATGTTTATGTTACACAAGTATCACGTTGATTTGCTGATCTGGTAGATGAGGTATCTTCCTGGAATTATGCTAAGGTACATTGATCTATTATGATTTGGTTTATCTAACATATTATGCATTGCATGAAAAAGATCAAATGGCTAGCAAGGTGGTAGACTACATAGAATCTCCCTATGTATCATAAGAGCAGCGTGGCGCAGGGCACACTTCTAATTTCGCATATACATTGAGGAGCTTTAAGGAAGAGATAAGGAGTTGCAAGGAAGATAATGAATGGATCACACAGGCATAAGAGAAGCAAGTAGAGGTTAATGCAATACATCTTAAGAGTTTGTCAAACTTACAATGACAAGGAACGCTTCGGATCAGCCATGGATAAGACGATAGAACTAATGGGGCATATGGGAGTAGGTTTCTTGGTAGACACAGGTCAGATAGATCTGATACAGTGAGAGATGGCATGTTATTGGACACTCTGGATAGGAGGGGCGATGAGTATAGGTACTATTCTAGTTCTAGTTCTAGTAGACATCATGATTATCATCATTATCATCCTTACAGGAGGAGTGATAGGGGATACTTGTTGGGTGAATTCAAGAAAGAAAAACCACCTACTTTTGATGAAGATGTGAAGAAGCCGAAAGATGCAGAGGCTTGGATACTTGGGATGAACAAATTCTTTGAGTTGCATGAGTACACAGATAACATGAAGGCCATAATAGCTATCTTTAGCTTGAAATGTAAAGCAGACACCTAGTGGGAAGATGTTAAGTGGGTCAGATACATCAGGACAGATGACTTGAGTTGGCGAGAGTTCAAGAGGATTTTTAGGAAGTTGTACTTGTTAGAGAGGTACTACGACAACAAGGCCAAAGAATTATATGAGCTAAAGATGGGATCAACAACAGATGAAGATTACACGACCAAGTTTTTGGAGCTATTGAGGTATGTATTGTATCTTACTGATGAGAAGGATAAATTTCAAAGATTTGTGATGCAGGTGGATGTTGGTGGCCACCCACCTATCCCATTTGGACCCCCACAACTATCTCTTTCAATCTTTTCAATTTCCTAAATTGTAGCACAGTTTACTAATTTTAGCAATTTTTTCTGGTCATGAACTTCCAGAGTCGTTTTGAAGCCCTAAACGACATTTTTTTGGAAATATGGGGGCAACATGGGTCCATGTACCAATGTTGCCTTACCCAAAGTGGTAATTCTCGGATAGATCTTTCTAACGAGTTATCGTACGCGTCAAACGGAGATCGTATGCCAAAGTTACGACCCTGGGAAATTGATGTACCAATTTACCTAAACGGGGCCCACAATTTGGCGTTTCATCTTCTAGGGTTAGGTTTTGGGAAGTGAAGGGTTTTCCATTGTTTCTAAACAATAAATAGGCCTTCGAGCCTCATTGTAAGACAGTTCAGAGGCATGTAGCTGCCACATCTCTTCTTAGAGATAAGCTACCATCGCCCTAACTGGTTTACTTCCATTTCTGGTTGTAAGCATATTTCAGTATTTTACAGTAATGAAATGAAGTATTATTTCTGTCGCATCTTTGTGTATACGGTTATCTCTGTAATTTGTTGCATTCCTGTTTAAATCTGGATCAGTGGTATCAAAGTTGTCTGTTTTTTCTCTGTTTTTCTTTGCATGTCCCCAATGAGGTCGGGATATAAGGAGTTAGGGCTTGAACTGGTCGAACCTTTGCAAGACCAGCCTCTCAAATCCCAACAGCCTCCCATGGCGGATGAGAAGAAAGACGAGGTGGTAGGAGATCCTATCAAAACATTGCTCGAAGAAGCCCTCGAGTGACAAAGGAACGCGATGATGGATAGCTTTGAACAGATTCTTCAGCGGCTACCCAGAGGCGACGCATTGGCTTCCAACAGCTACTCTGGAAACGCCACTCCCTTCAAGGTACAAGCTAATTTTGAAATCCCCATCTTTGAGGGTCAAATAGACGCAAATGTCGTATATAAATGGTTAAATCTGCTAGAAGGGTATTTTTCTGTTCATGAATTTTCGAGTCGGGAAAAGATTGTTTTCGCTCTTCTCAAAGCAGCCCCCACGTCAAGGACTAGTGGGAAACCTACTGCGAGCAGAAGGATGAAAGCACAGGCTCACTATTTTCAACTACACCCACTTGAGATTCATTCCGGGATGCCATCAAGGAGCAGTACTACCCTGTCAAAAGCTATGAGGACAAATACATCAAATGGACCACGTTGCGGCAGGGACAGGACCAAGATGTGCCTGAGTTCACCAACATTTTTCATACCCTTCGCACACAGTTGGGTATCAAAGATTCTGAGCTGCATTTGGTGCTTAAATACCGTGGTTGCCTACATAGATACATCCAGGAAGAGATGGAGTTCTTGAACATTTGTTCACTCGGCACAGCATACCGATATGCTGTCAAAATCGAGCAAAAGTTCAAACAGAAAAAGCGAGACTTTGGATCTGCAAATCCGAAACCCAAAGGACAGAGCCAAGGCGGGGTGACCCAAGACAACCTGTCGAAGCCACAAGAAAAGAACAACACCATGAAACTGAAGAAGGACATAGGAAAGTGGTGTGAGTTCCACAAGATTCCCACTCATAACACAAGTGAGTGTCGGACCAAGCAGTCGCTAGTGGCCGAGTTGAAGGCTTCCGAATCAGATGCATGTTCTGACCCTGAGCCAGAACCTTACAAGGGGAATGGCAAAGGGAAGCAGATCATTGATGCGGATCCCAGTGCCACTGTTGCCACCGCTAAGATCCATAAGAATGAGCCTGAAGATCCAGAGGAGGGGGAACGTCTTTTCCACTCATAGATGTGGGTGAAGGGTTTTCCACTGCAATGCATTGTCGACAGTGGTAGCCAAAAGAACCTTATTTCAACAGAGGTCGTGAAGCGGTTGGGCCTACCGACTACACCACACCCGCAACCGTATAGTATCGGGTGGCTTCATGAAGGATGAGATCTCAAAGTTCGCCAACAGTGTCGCCTTCCCTACAGCATCAAGCCTTTCACAGACGAGGTATTGTGTGATGTTACACCTCGAGGATGTTTGTGATGTATTATTAGGCCAGCCATACTTGTGGAGGTGACATGTTGTGTATGAGTCAAGGCCTCGCGTTGTCCTTATTTCTTTGAATAATTCATTATACAGGATACCAGAGGTAGCCCCAACTACTGCCACTTCTTTGATCACTGTTAAGAAAGGCAGCAAGCTCATCTCACAGACTAGGAAATTTATTTTGTCTGGTTCGCTCCGAAAGTAAGGGGAAGGTCGTTGCCACGTCCATGACCCCTGCGAAGGGTTCCTCCATGCAGCAGTAGCAGCAAAGGGATACGGTCATGACAAAACATAGGAAAAACTTCTCCTCACCCACAGGGGTACCACACAAGTTTCAAGTGGGCGACAAAGTTTGGTTGCATCTGCAGAGAGAACGCCTTACCAGAACCCATCAGAAACTCGGACCACTCTGACATGGTCCTTACACCAGTACGAAGGCTACGGGCAACAATGCTTTGAAGCACAACATTCCTCTATTCCTTCGCTTGCACCAAGTGTTCAATGTGGACCGTCGTAGACCATGCTTCCCACCATTTCTGGACACATCAGAGATTGCAGAACATCTCACTAAAGACCTAGCTTAGCAGAAGCTTCCTCATCTCAGGGAGGAACTCAACGCAATGGGGACCATTGCTTCCTAAGGGGGGAGGAATGATCCAGGTGGATGTTGGTCGCCACCCACCTATCCCATTTGGACCCCCACAACTGTCTCTTTCAGTCTTTTCAGTTTTCTAAATTGTAGCACAATTTACTATTTTTAGCAAATTTTTCGGGTCCTGAACTTCTAGAGTCGTTTTGAGGCCCTAAACGACTTTTTTTTTGGAAATCTGTGAGCAACATGGGTCCACGGACCCATGCTGCCCTTCCCGAAGTGGTAATTCTCAGATAGATCTTTCTAACGAGCTATCATACATGTCAAACAGAGATGGTATGCCAAAGTTACGACCTCGGGAAATTGATGTACCAATTTACCCAAACGGGCCCACAATTTGGTGTTTCATCTTCTAGGGTTAGGTTTTGGGATGTGAAGGGTTTTCCATTGTTTCTCAACAACAAATAGGCCTTCGAACCTCATTGCAAGACAGTTCAGAGGCATGTAGCCGCCACATCTCTTCTCAGAGATAAGCTACCATCGCCCTAACTGGTTTACTTCCATTTCTGGTTGTAAGCATATTTCAGTATTTTACAGTAATGAAATGAAGTATTATTTTTGCTGCATCTTTGTGTATATGGTTATCTCTGTAATTTGTTGTGTTCCTATTTAAATCCAAATCAATTTGTCAGTGGTTTTCCATTAGCATTTAGAGATCGGATTGAGTATGACAAGCCTCGGTTAGTTGAGGAAGTCATTGGGAAATTGAAGCATTGTTATGAATAGTCAAAGCGTAAGAATGAATCTCAGTAAGGATGGAAGGGAAAAGACAAAGGTAGAGGTAAATAACATCCTAAGAGAATAAGGCCTCAAAATGTAGATGGGAAAGAAAATATGGCACCATAAAAGAAGTTTAATGCAGCTAGATAGGGACACGGGACATGACAACAGTAGCATAGAGGTGAGGGCAGTGGTCGGTTGGAGTGTTGGACGTGTGGTGAGGAACACCTTATGAGAAATTTCCCGCAGCATCAGGGTGGCAGGCCTAAGACATACCATGCACAGGAGGCGTAGACGGTTGGGGATGTTGGCCAGATTATTCCCCGTATTTATACAACAATGGACAATAGACAGGCAAAACACCACACATCTATCATTGAGATGGATGGTAAGCTTTGTGATCAAGTTATTTCTATTTTGATTGACCCTAGACCTAATTATAGTTGTGATAGTCTTGACTTGGTGGATAAGTGTGGTTTGAGTAAGGAATTGCATGCATATTCTTGGTTGGTGCAGTTGGCTACAGGTATAAAGAAGTGAGTTCATCATTGGATAAGAGCTTGCGCATTTTATTTGAATGGTATGCCTACCACAACACATCTAAATGTATTACCGTTGGGATCATACAATATGTTGTTGGGCATGGATTGGTTGTATCTTCACAGAACCAAGGTAGAATGTTATGACAAAGCCATTGTGTGTGTTGATGAAACTGGGAACCAAGAGTCTTGAAGGGCAAGAAGAAAGCCACATCAGTTAGGATGGAGACAACTATGCAAGAAAAGCGTAGCCGCAGGAAACGGTGTGTGTTATTTGCAATTCACATTTCTAATGATAAGGTTAAGGAGGTTGAGGATGCAGATGCATTGAGCAGGTACCCAGTTTTGCAGCAGTTTCAGGGTGTATTTTTTGAGGACATTACAAAGTTGCCACCTCACAGGGAAGTAGACATTTCGATTGATTTAGTACCAGGGGCATCTCCAACATCAAAAGCACCTTACTAGACGAGCACACCTGAGTTGGTTGAGTTAAAGTTGCAATTGAAGGAAATGTCGGACAAGGGTTACATTAGACCAAGTGTATCACCTTGGGGCGCACTATATTGTTCATGAAGAAGAAAGATGGTACTCTCAGACTATGCATCGATTGTAGGCAGTTGAACAAAGTGACCATCAAGAATAGGTACCCTTTGACGAGGATTGATGACTTGTTCGATCAGTTGAAGGGATCAACAATGTTCTCATAGATTGATATGAGATCCAGATAACATCATGTACGCATCAAAGAGGAGAACATTTACAAGATTGTGTTTCGAACCAGTTATGGGCATTATGAGTTCATTGTTGTTCCATTTGGCTTGACTAATGCTCCAACTACATTTATGTGCTTGATCAATAGTGTGTTGTGTTCATATTTGGATAAGTTTGTTGTTGTGTTCATTGATGATATATCGGTATCTTCTAAAAATGAGGAAGAGCATGTCGAGCATTTAGCAGTTGTGTTGAGGTTGTTGAGGGAGCATCAGTTGTATGCTAAGCTCAACAAGTGTAGTTTATTTCAGAGTGAGGTACACCACTTGGGACATGTTGTCTCCAAGGAGGGCATTACAGTATATCCAAAGAAGATAAGGGCCATCATGGAGTGGGTAGCTCCTATGGGTGTGGATGAGATGAGATCTTTCATGGGTCCAGCAAGCTATTACATGAGGTTCATCAAGAACTTCTCGCATATTGCTTATCCTATCACATGATTGCAAAGGAAAGGTAAGAAGTTTGAATGGACAGAGGAGTGAGGCTAGCTTTGATCAAATTAAGCAGTTGTTGACACATGCACCAGTGCTACAAATTACATATCCAAGCAAAGAGTTTGTGGTATACACAGATGCTTACAAGAGAGGGCTTGGTGGAGTCCTTATGCAGGATGGACAAGTGGTACATTATGAATCCTGGAAACTAAATGAGCACGATTAGAACTACTTGACACATGATCTTGAATTAGTAGCGATCATACATGCATTGAAGATGTGGAGACACTATCTTCTTGGCAGGAGGTTTGTACTGATGAGTGATCATATTGGGTTGAGGTATTTTTTTTACCAACCGAATTTGAATGCCAGGTAGGCTAGATGGTTAGCCACGATCAGTGAGTTTGATTTCAAGATCAGGTACATCAAAGGTAAGGAGAACAAGCTAGCATATGCTCTTAATAGGTGGGTACAAATAAATGACTTCGAAGATATGAGCTCATATGGGACAGAATTACATGATAGGATCTTGTAGGTAGGTCAACAAGATGTCAGGTATATGGAGATTGTGCACAAGTTACAGCAGGGTGTTGGTACAGGTACATGTACATGTGTATGTACATTTACATGTAGTGGTAAAGGTATAGGTGGAAGTATATGCACATGTGTGGGTGCAGGTACAGGTGTAGGTGTACAAGGTATGGATTATTGTCTTACAGTAGGTGGATTGGTCAGGTTCTGAGACAGGATAACAATGAGCTTAAGAAGTTGATCATAAGGGAGTTTCATGCAAAACCATATTCGGGTCACCCATGTTATCAGAAGACTTTGACTGTAGTTAAGAAATTTTACTATTAGCCGAATCTGAAGAGGGATGTATCAGAGTTTGTGGCTACGTGTTTTGATTGACAGTGAGTGAAGGAAAAGTGCAAACATCTAGGTACACTGCTACAACCAATCACGATTCCAAAGTGGAAATGGGAGATCTTTCCATGGATTTCATCACAGGGTTGTCGAAGATAGTGATACAACATGATTCCATCATGGTTATCATGGACAGGTTGACAAAGGTTGCACATTTCATTCCAGTGCTAAATTCTTAGCTAGCGATGTAGCACATGTATTCATTAGAGATGTGATTAGGTTGCATGGTGTTCTAAAGAAGATTCTGTCAGACAGAGATGCAAAGTTTACTTACAAGTTCTAGAAGGAGTTATTTGCAGGTTTGGGTGTAGATATGGTCTTCAACATGACTTATCATCCACGATAGATGGTCAGACAGAGAGGGTCATCAGCATATTGGAGGACATATTGAGGATGTACGTGATGCATCAACAACAGAAGTGGGAAGACTATCTTCCTTTGGTAGAGTTTGCATACAACAACGATTATCAGGAGTCATTGAGGATGAGTCCTTTTGAGGCATTGTATGGGCAGAGTTGTAACACTCGTATTAGTTAGAGTGATCCGATTAGAAAGGTATTGATTGGACCATATATGTTGGCAGACATGGAACATGAAATGTAGGTGATCAAGAAGAATCTAAAGGCAACACATGATAGGAAGAAGAGTTATGCAGATAGGAACATGTTGTTCAAGGAGTTCCATGTTTGGGAACATGTGTACTTGCACATCAAACTGAAGAGGAGCTCCTTGTGGATTGGATCTTGTGCCACGCTGGCACCACGTTTTGTGGACCCTTCAGTATCATTGAGAGGATTGGACCAATAGCCCATCGACTTGCATTGTCTTCGATAATGAAGGTCGATGATGTTTTCCATGTATCTTTGCTTAAGAAGTATGTTAAGGATGTTGACCATGTGATTGATTGGTCTATATTGTAGGTGGAACCAGATGGAGAATTCTAGTCAGAGCCTCAGTGTATATTGCAGAAAAAGGTGCTCATGCTCTAGAACTGAGCAAGTTAAAGTGCAATGAATGCACTTTGGGCCTGATGAATCTATGTGGGAGATGGTGGATCAAATACGGGCTATGTATCCTTCCTTGTTTACCGATTGAGGCAAAGCAACTTTGATATGGTGTTTTGGTATATGCTTTGATATGGTGTTTTGGTATATGCTTTGATATGGTGTTTTGGTATATGTTTTGATATGATGTTCTTGTATATATTTTGGTGATATTTCTATATGTACATATGTATATGGATGTAAATTCCACCATGAACTATGTTACAAAGCTCCACTAAGCAGTATGGGTGTCATGTCATTGTGATTATGTTGTCATGTTACCATGTTATCATGTGGTTATGTTATCATGATGTTATGATGTCATGTGGGTTGGCACTCATCAGGATGATCATTGTAAATATCATAATGAGCTATGTTATAAAGCTCTAGTGTGTGGTATGCTGCCATGATGTTTTGCTTTTGAGCAGGTCCTTCCTTGTAAATATTGCATCGAGCTATGTTCTAAAGCTCCATGAGCAGTATGTCTTCTTTCAGCAGGTTTCTGAGGTATATGTGTGATTGAACACCGAGGACGGTGTCCCCCAAGGGGGAGGGTTCTGTAACAACCCTGGTGAAAATTCCATGTAATAAGAGTTAAAAACAATAACCACGGTTGATGGGACACTTATTCCAAGATAAATGTTGGGCAAGGCATCATAAGGGGTGTTCATTTGGTTGTTTATGACTAAGTTTGGAAAGGCAAAATGACATTTTTGGCACATTTATTTATGAAAATAATGGAAATTAGGAGAAAAAGGAGGTGAAAGGTCATAGGTTGCATGTGAGGAGGAAAATGAAGGAAAATAATAGAAAATGAAGAAAATAGAGGCCTCATTCATAAAAAGGCTTATGAGGATCAGTTGGTAACCTTTTGTCAGTTTAGCTTTGGAGCTCTCTCAATATTCTCTCTCTCTTTCTCACTCTTGGACATAGAGTTTCTTGGAGCAAGGAAGGCAAAGAAGGCAAGAGGAAGCAAAGATAAAGCAGGGAAAGGTAAGATCAAGCAACTACAATGTGCTTCATTGCAGGTGTCTACATGCATGTGTATTTTCCTTGCTAGATTTGGCATGCATGGTATTGCATGTGGTTCTTTTCTACCATGGCATGGGTTTTGCTAGGTGTGACAATGTTCTTCAACCTAGCCTTGTCATTTCCTGATAACTTTGATGAGATGGGTTTCTCATATTCGGTTAATGTGGGATGACTAGATGGATTCGAAGCTGAGTGGGGTGGATCTCTGAACTAACAAACACATGGCCTAGTGGTCCCTGAACTAGACTGTGTATCATGATAAATCCACTGACCTAATAACCCCTAAACTACATTGTGGGTTGTGGTAAATCCAGATTGTGTGCCTCGGTGGGCCTAGGAATCCTTACCGGTGAATAACAGGATATACGGTAAAGCCAAGAGGTGGATTTCTCTCCGTTGGGCCTAGTAGTCCCAGGATGGAATTTATGGTAAAAACTGGAGAGTGTGTCTCGGTGTAGGGCCTAGTGATCTCTGGATCAAACTGTGGATTTTAGTAAAGCCCGAGAGACTAGGAGGCACTCAAATTCCTCACGATGTAGGCAAAGAACTCTGGTGGCATCCATGCTTATTTGGTGTGTTCTACGAGTCCCACATTCATTCTTGGAATATGGCACAGGGGCGATTGGTTGAAGAGAGACTTGGCTCAACCAATATATGGTCGGGTGGAACGTGGTAGTCCCATTTCCGTTTGGTTTATTGCATTCATTAATGATAAATTCATTCCTTTGATTTTCAAGTGTAAGTGTACTTATATACATGTGGATTTTATGGCTGATATGTTTATGATATTTTTGTCCCTATTATGTTGATTATATGTATGTTTTATGACAACAACTATGTATGGATCTCAACATGTTTTTACTTGTAAATGAATGGATAATGTATATATGGCCTAATAGATGATAATGCAACAAATGACATGAGGGAACAATGGTTCATAGCAATTCTCAAATAAGTATGAGATCCCTACACGTAATTTTGTTGTTTACACCTGTAGGTTACATGTTGATGATATGTTTGACGAAATGCTTGCCATGGCTAGTAGGGGTCTAGTTAAGGTCTTATTCAACTTATTGCTTTGGCATCATTGTTTTCTTGTTCTTTTACTAATCTTAAGCTATCACTACATTATAGGTAGTGACCTGGGCTCTTGGCTTGAAAAAGTGGCTTAAATCATGGGGTCCTGGTACAAAACTAGAAAATTGGGTCCTTGGACACCGACACATAATCCTGTGAGGACGACTTTGGGTTTCTGGATATTGTCATGCCTATAGCATGAGAGTGGCTGAGGCCTAAGATGGTCAAAACTTCAATAGGACCCAAGGGCAAGCTGTTTGAAGTGTTAGATTAGTTTATGTGGGTCCTAAACCTGACGTTGGATGAATGTGTGTGATGTTTTTGTCGATTCCACTTCCTTAAGGACACATAGGAGGTCGAATCCAACCATAGTTGCCTCTCGTCACATGTTTACCCCGGTTGGCTAGTTATATGGGTATATGTGGGAGGAGGGTGTTACATGCTCTTGGAGTGCCCAAATATGGAACCAAATTTGCCACTCCCTCCAAGACCCCTAAGTTCGATACATCATTTCTCTCACCCACAATTTCTTGTTCAATGTCAGCAATTTGATGTTGGGTAACCAATGGTATATGATTGTGATATCTATCGGCCAAAGCTTGGGCTCAAACTCGAGCTTGGATGTTGTTGTGAGCTCATGGATTCCAACAACCCTCCTCAAACAAGCACTTTGTCATGACATAGAGTCAAACCAGAAGGTGATATGGGAATGTATGAAGAAGTAGCGAAAAGTGCTTGGTAAGATGAGCAGTGGGATGGGGATAACAGGTTGATAGGGAAGTCAAAGAACATAATGCATAAAAGGAGAGGGTGGTTTGGACAAACAAGAGTTTGGGAGAAATACACATGAAAGGAAGGAGTAAAGGTGGGTGAGTTGTTGATAAAGTCGACCACACAAGTAATAAAATAAAAACAAAACCAAACAAAAATTGTGTGTCACGAAGGCTTAACAATGGTATATAATTTAAGCTGTTAGTAGTGACAACATGAGAGAGAAAGCATCCACAAGATCAAGCTAGTTCCACCACTTGTGAGGTCCCATTAGACACGAACAACACTACTAGGAAAGATCCACTAACAATGAAACATAGAGGAGGGAAAGGACCAAGCTAGGAGGCCTAGTCCTTTAGATTGACGAGTGAAACTCAGGTTTACCTCCAAGATTTTTCCCAATTCACACAACAACATTACTAATTACCCCCACATAAATCAACTACTATAATAAAAACATTCCCAAATTCTTCATGGATTTAGTGTTGAGCATGTTGTGACCAACGATGCCATTAATGACATCCTTCGAAACCTTTGACTTCTTCATTATAGAGTGAATGTGATGGGAACGATGTCTGCTTAGAAGAGTGATAAGGTGAGGTGAAATTAATGTGAATGTTAAGTGCATCTTGGATCGATGGCTTTCCTGCAAAGTTGCATTCCACGAGACTGATTGCATTCAACTGGTCATATGATTGTTGATCCACCCACATGCATGAGGGCGATCACTTTTGAGCTTTTGTTTGAGTGCATTAGGAGACCCCTACCGGGGAATCTTATAATTCCACTTCATTTTAAAAACCTAATGATTTTGACATAAAATTCTATTTAATTTTTTAAGTTTTCTACAAGTTATAATTATTCATTAATACTACTTTCTCGTATAGAATCTATGTTAGCCTCTATGCGCAATGGTATTGATCTCAATGGTTCTCCTATAATTACTTTATAATACTACCTTATTTTGAAGGATATAAATAGACCTTGTTGACTAATATCCTTCTTGGATGATTCAAATGACAAAACCTCCTTTCTATATATAGGAGTCTAAGGAGTCACAATATAACCCAGCCGACCTAAAAATAATAATATAAAGCCACAAAAATAACAATAGAGGGATTCTATGGGGCACAGTAATAACAATATGGGGGCAATAGGGGCACAACAATATTAATAAGGGGTATAACTACAATAGTAATGGGGTAATCACTAGTATTATAGGGACCCAACATGCCCTCGCTTTCAA
>APFE031411553.1:402424-424081 GCA_000404065.3 Pinus taeda
TGTCTTCAAATCTGCCATGTCTGTCTTCAAATCTGCCATGTCTCTCTTCAAATCTGTCTTCAAATCTATCTTCAAATCATACATCTTAGCTTCCATGCCCTTTGTCTTAGATTCCACGCCATTTATCTTAGCTTTTGTTAGCTTTTGTGAGCGTGACATTTGTTGCACTTGTTCTTGTAATTTTGATATATCATGTAGCATTTATTCCTCTTCTTCATGAGTAATGCTAGAGCTTTCAGGTTGCTTACTAGGAGTTTGCATTTTCTTTCCTCGGGGCATCAGTTATTGATAATAATGCTCTACTATGCCCTTTGAATTCCTTCAAAATAATTTTTCAAACCAATCTTAAGCAAAAATTTAAAAGAGTCTACACACCTTTTTTACTTTGTAGGAGCTCGATATTGCCTTTGATGTATCTCTGTACTTTCGGATCATCCAGTTTTGGAATTGCAACTTATAGTAGCCCTCTATGTCCTCTTTCCAATGCCACCAGTTTGATCCAAATTGGATTTTCCAAGGAAGAGTTATGCAAAATCTCCCACAGTGACCTGATTATAGACTAGTTCAGTAGAGCGAACTTGTACGACATGCCACGAGTCACTGTTTCGACCGTTGGCTCTAAAAAATATATACAAGAAACTACAGTTCGTCCTCTTTCTGTACCTTCTTGCGAAATTTCAATCCGATGCTCAGAGAGAAAGTTATGACGATTTTCCCCAGGTCACCTGTTTGGAATGTAATTTAGGATTCTACAAAAAGACCAACTTCCTTAGATCATATCTCTACAAATATAGCGTGAAAAGCTATGAAATTCAGACCCGCGATTTAGCGCGATTTCTTCTCAAATGGGATTTTTTTTTTAGCTTCTGAAAAGTCGCAGAAAAAATGTTATAGCGAAAATGCCACGATGACATGTTTGGAGCAGCGAAACCCTAGAATCCAAAGCTCTGATACCAAATGTTATGAAACTAGCTCAAGAAAAGATAGATCAACGACTTAGAATTCAGCCTCTTCAAGGGGGCAACCTCCTTTACATTACATAAATGAGCAATTCTTGGATGATTCAAATGACAAAACCTCCTTTCTATATATAGGAGTCTAAGGAGTCACAATAAACCCAACTGACCTAACAATAATAATATAAAGCTACAAAAATAACAATAGAGGGATTCTATGGGGCACATTAATAACAATATGGGGATAATAGGGGCACAACAATATTAATAAGGGATGCAACTACAATATTAATGAGGTAATCACTAGTATTATAAGGACCCAACAATTTCATTAACATTTATGGGGTCTCCCACAATTATCCAACAATCCCACCTTTAACTAGAAAATCTATGTTATCCTCCATACACAATTCTATTGACATTTATAGGCAACTTAATGTGATTTAGCAACATCACTTCCCCTCCATTGTAGGGAATTTGAGTTGCTTTTCATATACAATCATATTGACTTATGTAAGTCTTTTACAAATATCAAACAATGCCATGTGAAAGAATGTCAAAATAATGCTTACATACAATTTTACACCGTCTCCTACAATTAGCATAATCCATCTCAAAAAAATAGAGGTGTAACCTCAATGCTATTAGAGCTTCAAATATTATTGAATAAACATTGGGATTTGTAATTATTATTATTAAAGATATACAATAAATCAGATGTTGAGACAAGTCTATGTTGATTAAGATTTTTTATCAAGGTTAGAAGGCCCAATAGGGTGGTCGAGCTAGAATTTGATAAAACAACCCCTTGGGGATTCTTTTACAGAGTGAGTCAAAGAAATGGTAGAGACTTGTGGCTTAAATTATGTCTTCTTCCTTTCAAATTCTTATTTCTTCTCAAGGAAGGAAAATCTCGGTAGAGGGACTAACAAATTTGGCGAGTTTCAAGATCTATTGTTCTTGATGAAATCTGCTATGAACAAAGGAACTGTTTTTTATTTTATTTTGAACTAGCTTGAGCCTAGGCTGAGGCTAGCCCCAATGTTGGATGGAAAGAAAATTTGCCCATCAGTGGGATGCTATCACTAGGATTGTGCGAAGCTCAATGGAGCTTGGACGCCCCATGGGATAATTTAATTCCCCCAAAGGTGTCTCCCATCCTCAACCCCTCCCCATGATATTTGAACCTATGATCTGCTGGGGACTAAACCCCACATAAACCAATTGGTCCACACATCTGTTTACAAATCTTTGGAGACTCAAATCTTACAATTCAATGGATACACAATGAGTTCCATGCATATAAGTTTAGTTTGCACAAGCTAGATTTACATGTGAAAGAACTTGTTAGTTAGTTTGAGCAAATATCCTTCTCTCATATCTTTCGTGAGCTAAATGGGCAAGCGAAAGGAAGGATTTATTTGTACTCCAAACACAATAAAATATGAGCATAAGGAAGATCATGTTATCTCCTCAAGGATTTGACGTTTCTTTGATTTTTAAATGTGTATGTGGGTGGGTATTTATATGTAATTATGTCAGTCTCAAAGATAGTCTAGTCTTTGGACATGTGCTAATCTATGTGTTATGTTTAAGTTACATGTGTAGTAAGAATGTTGCTTAAGTGAAATGGCGAGTTGGTTATAACTCCATTTTCTTTCTAGGGAAAAAAGGAGTCACATTAATCTATTTATAAATAAAAACAAAATGAACTATATTTCTAAAAAGAGAGTTTAGATGAAGAATTAACTATTTTATATGGTCTTAATTTGTTTTTCAATTATTATTTCTATCTTTATTTTTACTTACTAAAATATGAATATGAGATCTAATGATAAGTGTGTCATTTTTAACAAGTTATAATATCTTATTACAACTTGATGATATAGGTTCCATGGTTTGACTTCACCAATTTCATATTTACAAAAAGATATGTCCACTACGATTGATTCTTCTAGTTGGTGATATTGCATATTCTCAAAGTCTCTTCTTTTTAACATCTCTCCACTTAGTCGAATAATGTGACTAGTGAAGGCTATACTAAAACCAATAGTTTGACTACCTATATTTCAAATGAAGTGAATGGTTCCCTTTTTTAGCAAGAGTTGCTAGAATTATGCAGCTTCTTCATCTCTTTGAGGCGCTGTTATTTGGAATGACTTATGTATGGGTGTCATCTCCATTGGCTTAATTGATTCCATGTCTATGTTTTCTACATTTTTAATATTCTAGGATTTGAGTAAATTGCATGAAAGAAATCTAATGAAACTCCTCCAAAATCATGATTGTTATTAAATAGACACTTTATCCACAATTAGAATATATTTTTTTAAATAAAACATTATATAAAAAGAGTCTTTAAGGAAAAAAATACATGAACACCACCATACAACCAAAAAAAAAAAAAAAAAAAACTCACATCGAAAATTCTTGAACCAATTGACTCCATAAATTACACATTAAAAAGAAAAAACAAAATTATTATATAACATCTTAAAAAAAAACATGACAAAAACACTATTTTTACCAAATTTTTAAACAATTATTACATTTAACTGAAATTAATAACATCATAACAATACAAAATAAATTAATAACTAAATAAAACTGGTATGAGCTTCCTGCGAAGCTTTTATGGAAGAATCAACATAGATCTCCTATTGAAAAAACATGATATCCAACAAAACATACAAATATAAAACTTAAACGATACATTGTCCTGAATTTATTTTCTTAGTTTTTAATATTTTTAAACGTTACGTCTCCCACTTCCTCCCAAACAATCCATATGGCTTCATATCACGCCGTGCCGCCTAAACGCCAGGAAGACTGAACGAACACCCTTTCGTCTCCTCTGTGAACATAAATTTATACTATATAAACAAGAGTAAGTAGAATATACAAATGAAAATAGGATCTACTCTGGACATGCGGGGCCGAGTGGCACCTCCCGCCCTCATTTATATTCTCCCGGCCTATTTCTACAGTGTTTTTTTAATATCTCGGGATAGGTAAGAGCGGAGCGGAGCAGAGCTGAAGGGGCTTAAAAACTGCCTCCGATGCAAATCTCGGTGGATTTTCGCCTCCATGCAGCTGCCCGGGTCATCTCTTGTCGCGATCTGCCCGCATTCCGGTCCCATTTCGGCTCCGGCGCAATTCAAAATCAATCCCAGAGCATTTGCTGAAGGTTCCATTTTAGGAGGGTTTGGTGTCTATCGATTCAATTGTCTTCATTGGCGGGACGAAAGAGAGCGCAGAACATGCTGTGTGCATCATCAGCATGGGCACATATTAGTGCGTGGTTTCGCGATTACGATAGAGTGCAATCCCTGGCTGTTATTCTGCTATATATACAGGTAGTTTCTGGTTAATTTAATGTGAATTCTGTAAATGCATTGAATAAAAGTGAGTATTGTTTTGGATTAGTGGGTCAATGGCATTTTCTACCTGGATAGATCACATGGTAGATGAATTTACAGGAACTCGACAAGTGCAAAATTAATTTAGGGTAATTTTAGCAAGTGTTGTAGAAAGAGGACGGGTTCTCTTTTTTGGGTAGATACCGCTCTTGTAACTATGCTTGTTTTGATTATTATTAATATAAAATATGGCACAGTTTTTAATATAACATTCAATTAAAAGAATGGGCCGTGAAAGCAGATTTCTACTAGCAAAAAGCGGCAGTCCAAAAGCCAAAGCACCACTTAGTGCGAAACAAAAATACTGGACTATTTGATTGCCGTTATCAGAATGGTATATTGATCTAGTTACAGGATTGGTACATAAATTGAACAGTCACGTGTTCACAATCTGCACCAACTTGTTTGTTTGTGGCATTGTTGTGGGGTTTCCCGTGATCGTGTTTTCTGCCTCGAATTGCCAATGCATGTCATCTCTTGTTCCATAGTGCAAATCTGCAACCTCTCTTTTGACAGTGATGATTGAAAATTTTTAAGCAGCCCGTGCGGACCTCCCAAATGAATGGTGGGAATGTGAATGGCCAGTAAGTGTGGAGCCTAGATCTTTTTTGATGTGGGTATATGTTCTGTTGAGTTATAGTAGATGTTCGGTCTTCAGTATTTCTTAGTGTAGTCTGTGAATATTTCAATTTTTATTTAGCTTTGTTGAATGGTCTCTGTCTATATTGTAAATGGCGCTCTTTTAAATGTGGCTCCTCTAGCTGGGGTGCAGTAGGGCATCATTGACTATGTGGATATTCCAGGGAAAAACACAAACGCCATTGTAGCATTTTTCCATGTACATCCAAAAGGTCAAACCCTTCCAAGTGAATGCCTTGAATCATGTTCCGTGAGGGTAAAAAAATGTGCATGGCAAGCAAAAACCCTAGAATGCCGTCCCACCATTGTTACTCCACAAAAGCATTGAAAACTGTAGTCGAACAAACATAGACCAGCATATGAGCATGCTGTGTCACCGTAAAATTTCATCTCTTTGACTAGAGGTTTCCTGGATTTTAACTCTGTAAATTTTCAGCTTTGGGGCTGTTATGCAATAAACAACAGTGGAAATATTACAAAATTTCACTTTTTAAATCCCAGACTTCTAGGCAAACCCGGGAGAAAATCAAAGTGCTGGAGCAACTTATTCCATATAAACCACATCTAAAAATTCACTTTTATGGCAGTTATCACAGTTATAGAACAAAAGGTATAGCAGCAGCAAAACAGGTTAAATCATTTACGATTGCCTTTTTACTTATGTTCTATCATGAACACATATATAGCTATAAGTACCAATACATGAAGAACACATCTGTCCAGAAAATCAAATCTGGAAAATGAATAAAGTTTTGGACAGGTGAAAACTTCATTTATATGCCCAAGAAGCACATGTACATGCCATAGCCTTATCTCAAGGTTAGTACAAGTCCACTATCTTTCGAAAACCCTAGCTAGGAAAAAGAAGAAAAATGTAGCTCAACCAAGGGGCTCCACTATGCAAGAATCATTCCACATCCTCGAAGGCAAGAAATCCTAGTGCATACTCCTCCAAGGTCACATCTCAACATCTCATCATCTCCAATATCTCCTCCACAAGAGCGAATTCCAAATCAAGACAACCTCTATCCCGTCCATAGCGAATTCCAAATCAAGACAACCTCTATCCCGTCCATAGTTTCTCCTAGGGTTTCCTCAAGAACTCTAGTGAATCACTTGAAGAAGAGTATGGTCTTGATGATGAAAGGACTCTCCCCTTAGAGGTAAGAAGCTCCAAGATGATATAGATACACAAGGTTAGTCCACATTTCTCCATCAAAAGCCTCCATGGACTCCATCAATCCTTCAAGGCATGTACTCCAAGTCCCGTGCAAGAACATTGTTGTAGCTTGGGCATCCTCAAGCCAACTTAAACTTTCCAAACAAGAATCTAAGCAATCCTGTGCTATCTACCAATTTGTCAAGAGAATTCCAACTTCCAAGGGAATAATATTGAGTCAATACTCAACTGAGGTTAAGCAATCATTGAGCAAGTTATCTCCATCTTGCTAATCCATCATAGTAGCTTCTAAAATTAACACTCTCTCTTTAGAAGGAAAGCGTTTACGTTGAAACTTGTTGACTTTGTCTGCAATTTCACAAAACTTGCTATTTATCAACTATGCTCCTCGAATCAACAACTATTATCTATGAACAAACTATCACCCATACTATCACAACCTCTTAATCCAAAGAATAGTAATCACTTGTTAATATGAAGCAATATAACCTTGGAACGAAAGCAACTTGCCAAATTCCATTATCCTTTAGATCAATATTATGGGCCAAAACCAATGGATATCGGATCATGATCTCCTGACATTTTTGAAGAGTACATCTCCATGCAAGATTCAAGGGAAGTGTATCACATCAATCAAAGGTCCAAAGATAGAAATCTACATAAACCAACTCCTCGATATTAGAACAAAAAGCACATGGTATGGGTAACAACCTATGCAAGGTCATCAACATGCCAACATAAAAATCTGTATCATGCACATCAAATTCTCTGACAATTAAAACAACTTGAACCAGGTTAATTCCATTTGTTTGAGAGAATTTGTGGGCAATTCCATTTGTTTGAGAGAATCCATGGGCAACTCCTTTACAAAGAGTCCGTCAACCCTGTTCTTGTGCTCTACAACACTCTTATTAGTGGCAAACCCATAATCAATCTTAGGATTATCCTCCCTCAAGGTATTGTACCTCTCCTCTAATGAAGAAGTAAAAGGTGAATGGATGAAGAAAGCAATGCAATAACTAACATATCTCCTAGGAGGTATACTCACTTTCACTGAAGGTTTGGGTGCTCTGGTATGCTTTTGAGGCTCCTGCAATGTTTGGGTAAGCCATCTTGGCTTTCTATGTTCTAAAGTAGAAGATGAGGGCATGTCCGATCATAATCTCACCTTAACTCCCTTCTAATTTGACTCATCTTGAGTCTTTGAATGAGTTTGTAAAATGACCAACTTCTCTCTCTCTCTCATCAATCACCAAAGGAGAATCCTATGAATTGGAAGATATCACATCCTCATCAAATATGCCCAAATATTGATCTTGCAAGTTGTTGGTTTTGAATTTGACTCCATGGCATCCTACCATGTATGGGCCTCCTTAAAGCTAGAAGGCTCATCTAGCCTCTTATTGCAATGTTCAAGTGCTATTGGATTGACAAGTAACTTGTAAAGGCTATCTTCTCTCACACTTCCAGTCAAAATCGCTGAACTAGCCAGACTACAGTCATTGATGGTGTATACTACTGCTGTCCCTCAAATACAACTCTCCATTGTATCAGTTAGCTCAAGAACATCTCTTGGAGGCATATGAAAATAAATAGAGACAACTCCTCTCACAGGAAAAGTTTCATCATCATTGAGCACCATGCTCATGCCTCCCTGTTGGTCCTGGATTCTATTGAATAAAGACTTGCCATATTTCATATGTCTTAAAGCTCCATTTTCTACATACCATCCAACTATAGACTGATGTAATGTTAGAAGACAAATAAGAGAGCACAGCCATATTTGTCCTTAAAATTTGCAATATGAAGAATATCCTCCACCTAACATAGGTGAAAAACAATAAACGCATAGATCTACCACCTGACACTGGCAATCTCTGCAACAAATCAAACACTTGTCACAAGTCCTAGGCATCACGCATGTTGAAAATAGATCCATAACAACCACCAATGTAGTGGATTCATCATCTCTCATCACCAGAGAAACCCATCAAAACCTTGCACAAGTGTAAGTGCTTATCTCAAGCAACCTAGGGTATCACACCTAACAACCTCAACAAGGCCAACACTTTCCTTATGTAATATCCAGCTGAAAGACAAGCTTCCTCTTACTCTAGAGGCACCTCTCCTGGGCATAAGCTTCACTTGAAATACAAGCTTCTTCTTACTGTTATTTAAGTCACAACAAGCTTTTATAGCATGTTGAAATTTTCCTCCCATGAATTTCAATGCAAAACAGAAAATTTACTAGAGCTTTCCCAAATCTTAACCTTGTGAATTTCAGCCTTTTGGCTGTTATGAAAGAGTGTAAAACAGCAGTGGAAAGAGTACAGTATTTCACTTTAGAAAATATATAAAACAACTCATATAAATTTCAGCCCTCTAGGGCAACCTATCCCATCAAAACAAAATTTGGAAATTTGCTTTAACAGCAGGCAAATAAGCCTTAGATTCCCTAATGAAGATGTCAAATCACTTGTCTTTTTACTTATGTCAAATCATCATGATATATATGGCTATAAGTAACAATACATGAATATCATATATGGCTGAAAATCATATTAGTGAGATGCACAAGTTTTGGACAGCTGAAAACCTTATTTATAGAAGAAGTACATGTACATACTATATAGCCTTCTCAACCTAGCTCAACCAAGGAGCTCCACTATGCAAGGATCACTCCAACATATCCTAGGCAAGACTTCCTTTTCTCTTCCTCTCCATCAAGGATACCCTAGGATTTTATCGCAAAACTTTAGTCTCAAGCCTCCAAGTGATAAGCCTAACTCTTGACCAAGCTACTCCAAGAAGATTGAGAAAACCTGGTGACTAAGAGAGAGAGAACAAGTACAAGTCAAGATGTCCAAATAAATTTATTGATGTCCAACTGACAACCTCAAAACTAGGTCCATGTCAATGAAGAAGAGTATAGTCAGTATGACTACAATGTGGGAGTGCAAACACATCTCCTAAGAAATGCTAAAAATAACATGCAGAGAGAAAGAAACCCGTGGTAGTGTGTATAAGAGACCGCGACACGATACAAAATAATAATGGCCTGCTAAAAAGGAATGAGTGAGTGATATGGTAAGGTCTGGCAATGGAGAGGGAAGCAAATTGGTTATAGGTTTATTTTCGAAGTCTCTTAGGGCCAACAATGGATCTGGCTGTATGATCCTATGGGGGGTGTATGAGTGAGGGATACTCCTAGAATTAAAGGTTGAAAAGAAGAAACTCTGAGAAGTCTCTGGCTGCTCTTATGGGACTCGGAGGTAGTCAGATGTTTCAGGGTTGCCTTGATGTTGAGTTGGTCCTTTTGGTGCTTTGAGAACCTGCAAGCTTATGTATGGTTCGACATTGTACTCTGAACCTTCGCCTGTCTCTTGTGACCCTAGTTTGACGAATCCACATGAACGTATGAAGTGATTGTCCTAGTCATCCCAGAGTCTGGCTGAAAATCTCCATAGTGAAGAGCTAGGCATCGCTGGTCTTGGTACTTGAAGAAGGTAGAGAGGGAGCCACTCGAATCTCGATATAGACAGTGTTAGCGTCCTCTGATCTCATAGTATAGGAGACACCTAAAAATGAGGTGCATCTTTGTCTTTGGCTCTTGTAGGTGACACAATTGCAGATCCTAACCTGTTGTGGTATATGGTGGTTCATCTCTATTCAGAGTCACTTGGATGTACAATCTGTAGGTATCTCTCTAATGGCCTAGTTCAATACTTGTTGAGTCGACAAGAGGTGGCTTGATGCATTGAGGGAGAAACTGAATGGGGGAGATGCTTTGGGGAGATTGTTAGTGACTGGAGAAGCTGAGAAACCTCTGAGAACTAACCTCGAGCCCATCTTGATGAGGGGGGATTTAGGCAAGACCTTCGATGAGAAAAGAGCAAAATATGGATACCTCTCTCTCCAATGTCTGAGTCTCTGAAAGACTGGACTCTAAGAAGGAAAGAAACTAAATGAAAAATGGTCTTGAGGCGAAATGGGTGGACATTGAGAATAATGGGACCTATAAGTGCCTCCATGTTGTAAAGTTTGAACGAGATGTCGTAAAATTGACTTTGAAAACATTGTCTCTCAAAGAGGGCTAGGGAATGCTATCCTTTATTGAGTCGAGGTTGGAGTGCCTCCAGCATACCAAAACTAGGTCCTATGAATTGTAATCCCAAGTAGGTGTAAGCGTGGTGATCTCAATCTCATTGCCTTGATAGTAGAAATGTAAGTCTGTAAGAGGTTTCTTTGATGCATGCCTAGAACCTTGGTTTTACTCAAGTTTATTGTCAATTGTCAAAGATCACAAAAGCTCGACATTGCATCGATCTGTCTCTGTAATCCCTTAGGGGAAGAAGCCAACAAGACCAAGTCATCGACAGAAAGGAGGAGTGAATTCAACAATTGGTGTATAAGACAACCATCCCCCTCCTAGGTATGCTCACATAGGAAAGACTCAAACTCATAAATATAAATCTTGAAGAGGGTCGACGTGAGGGGGCAACCTTGTTTGACTCCGATTGAGCCATAACAAAATTGATTCATATAGTCTCATAAAGAGAGTCAATTTTCTCATACTAGATCTAATTTATGTTACTTCAACAATTTATTAAAACTCCAAAAATTATTCATCTTAAATATTTTTGAATTTGCTGAAAAATAAATACATTAGTATATTAACTAAAAAATGCCGCGGAAATAAAATGAAGAGATCAATCACACCAAAACATTAGTATATTATAAAAGCTATTGAACAAATAGGGCCTAACAAGGTGGTGCAAGTTATCACGGATAATGCACCAGTTTGCAAAGCTGCAGGTTTTATTATTGAGGGGAGGTATGAGCACATCTTTTGGACACCATGCATTGTCCATAATCTGAATCTGATCTTAGAGGAGATCGACAACAAAGTTTCCTCGATAAAGGAACTCACAGGGGAAGCAAGGGAGATTATCAAATTCATCACCAACCACCACCAGTCTCAGGCCATATTTCGAGAGTACTCCAATGAGTTGTTGAAAGTTGCTGAACACAAAATATGCCTAAAACTTCGTGATGTTGCGCCGCCTTGTTGAGTTAAGCATCATTAGTTTCTATGGTGGTGATCAACTTTGGTTGGAGTGGAGACAAGCAGATTTGAGCGGGGAGATCTATGGTGCTTAAATGTGCCTTGATGGGATGGTGGAGCAAGGTAGATTTTTTGCTAATTCACAACCCTGCATTTGAGCTTCTCCAAGTGCTGACACTGACCAACCTTTCTAGGGAAGGTTATTGAGGCAATGGATTCCATGGGTGAGAGAACCTTTCTTGGGAGAGGTATATGATGGCATGAATCCATGTTGAGAAACTATGGAAATCATTTCGCAAGAGTCTCCAAAACTTTTGATTGGACATATCATTTGCTGGTTGATCAAAAAAATCATTGGTTGATAGGTGGAACAATTTCAATACCTCCATTGCACAATTAGACATGCTTTGAAACCCAAATTTATGATAGGAGTTATGCTCAAGCAATGGGAAGAGAAGGCACCCATAAGGATAGAGAGGTGGCTAATGGGGTGAAAAAAGCCCTTATGAGAATGTTTCCTTCTCATCTACATAGGGAGGTAAAGGAGGAATTTGCCAGTTTTGCTGCAGGAATAGATGATTATGCAGATATATCAGCTTCGGAGGAGAGAAGCACCATGAATCCAGTTAGGTGGTGGATTTGTCATGGAGCAAATGGTGTACATTTGCAAAACCTTGCCGTTCGTATTCTTTCACAAGTGGCAAGCTCTTCATCAGCAGAAAGGATCTTGTTTATGTGTACTCCAACCTTCGCCTTGCATCTCGTAGGGGTCCAGAATACAACAATGGTCCTTCTAAAGAATGGGACGTGGATGCAGAAAATCCTGATTTGGAGCTCTCTCTTGCTGCCCTGAATATTGGGGCCGAGTCTGGAAGTGGAATTAGTGCATCATCTTCTTCATCACCACCATCCATTGTTGAGCATTGTGCTGCTTCTATTTTTGATGAGGATTAGTCTTTTGTCTCTATAGTTCTTGCAGCCTTATAGTCTTTATTGTACTTGCAACCTCATATACTAATATGAATAAACGCTGATTTTGAGGTTTTGCCCTTGGATATATAATAAACTTTAAAGGCTGCTTTTGGATTTTCCTATATTTTATTTTCATTATGTGATCATTCATAACTCATGAGTAAATGTGATGTAAATTTAATCTTAATGTTTAAATGTAATAAATTATAATGTATCATTAATGCTTTATGATTGCACATATATATAATGATTTTTAAATATTTTTAATATATATACATGTATCTATATATATATATATATTCACGTTGCCTCGTTTCCAAAATTTGGGGAGGTCGCGTTTCGTATCGCTTCCCGTTTCGGAAATTCGTTTCTATTTCCCTGTTTCGTGCAACTTAGGTTAATTTACATTTGCTGGTCATTGAGAAATTTTATGTTTATGTCTAAGGCAAATTTCATGATTTGAAGTGGTTTCTTCACTATTGTTATAACGTTGATATAAGTTGTCATAGATTCGAAATTGGCTCATCTCATCTTTGTACTCAGAATCCGACATTGATCTTGTTGATTGGCATAATATCTTGTGTTAATATTCATTGGTGGATAAGTTGGTTACTTGAAATTTACACTTGTACCTCTTAGCACTCATCTTGTTTAAGATTGCATCACAACATTGTTAAGTACTTTTGCATTAAGACAAATTTCACATGAGTACTTAAATAACTTAAACACTCTTAATTCAAGATAATCTCATCCATAATCTTTTGCATAAGCATACTAGATTTAGATTGCATTAATAATTTACCTCTTAACATAAGCTAGGTTGATTGCTCAGAAGAGCAGACTGTAAGAAAGGTGCACATCGCCACCTCTGAAAACTCAAGGTCTATAGATCTACTTGATTATCCAAGCATTTATACCAGGAAGACACAATGGTTGTGGGAGAGAATCAATCTGGCAAAGGTGCCAAGGGCCTACCAAAAGTGAAAGCCAATCAATCCATCAAAGGTGCGAACGTCCCACAAAAGGGAAAATCCACCATTGTCGCTAATGATAAAACTGAGAGGAAAAATCTCGTTTCTCGCTCCTTTCGTGCGGGCCTACAGTTTCCAGTGGGACAGATCCACCATTTGTTGAAGTCTCGAGTATTTTCAAATGTAAGGGTAGGAGCTACTGCAGCCGTATATGTTGCAGCTGCTTTAGAATATGTTACTGTAGAGATTTTAGAACTGGCAGGAAATGCTAGTAAAGTTCTCAAGGTTAAACATATCACCCCAAGGCATTTGCAGCTGGTAATTAGAGGAACTGAGAACTTGATAATTTGATCAAAGGTACCATCTCTAGTGGAGGTGTCATCCCTCACATTCACCCGTCACTTTTTGTCAAATCCACAAAGAAAGATTAGTTTCTCTCTGTGGATTTGACAAAAAGTGACGGGTGAATGTGAGGGATGACACCTCCACCAGAGATGGTACCTTTGATTAACGTATCAAGTTCTTCATCTCCTCTAATAACGAACTGCAAATGCCTTGGGGCCATACGTTTAACCTTGAGACGTTTACTGGCATTTCCTGCCAGTTCTAAAATCTTTGCAGTAACATACTCCAGAGCAGTGGCAACATATACGGCTGTAGTAGCTCCTACCCTTACATTTGAAGATATTCGAGACTTCCACAAACGGTGGATCCGTCCCATTGGAAAATGTAGACCTGCACGAAAGGAGCGAGAAACGAGATTTTTCCCTTCAGTTTTATCATTAGCGGCAATGGTGGATTTTCCCTTCTATGGGACGTTTGCACCTTTGACAGATTGATTGCCTTTCTCACTTAGCTTGAGGGGCCTCGGCAACTCTTCAGTGGTTAACACAGTGACCTTGTATTCGTCAGAGTCATAGTCTCCACAGAGTCAAAGGCATCGAGTGATAGGAGCATAACAGAAGGTATCGTTAATCAAGCCCTAGCCTGCTTCTTGTTGGCCTCCTTCCCACAACTTACCTTGTAGCCTAGTTCAAAATAGTTAAAGGAAGGTTACATCTAAATTAGGCATTTAACTAAAAATAACCAAGATCTTTGCATCACACATAGGTCATAGGTTTGCATATCATTAGGTTAGTCAATCATCTTAAGCAGCGAGTGTTCATCCAGTCATTTGGTTCCACTTTATTATAAGCAAGAATTTGTGACTCCATTAAGGCACAGGCCTCATACTTTAAAATTTAATCTAATCAATAATCTTGCTCGAATTTAAGCAATTGCCTACGCCACTCATCCCTGTCTCCTAAACAAGTTGATTTCCAACTTGTTCTTCCTCACCTCATTCCATAGGGACTACCCCCCATAGCCTGTTGTTGGTTGAGAGCTATTTGATGAGAGATCTCAGATTGTCTATGTGGCTAGACACAGTGACTTTGACAGATATCCTCAATCTGACTGACTATAGCTGCGGACTCAAGTTTGCATTCACTGCTTGTGGTCCAAACAACTTATTTAAATTATCCACCTTGGATGTTTTTTTGAGATCTATATGCTGCAATTCAGAGCTTTAGAGAACAATCCAATAATAGATTTGGCTTTATCATCTCTGCTCAACAATTCTAATAATTTATTTGGATCTGTTGGGGATTTGCAAAGTGTGTTTTACAATTCCCCACATGTTTTTGTTTATCAATTACATCTATATTTTGACTTTATAGGTGAAATTGAAACCAAAATAATTTTCTAATGGCATATCCATGCGTAATGTCCTAACCTTATTTGCACGATATAGGGAAACAAGTACGAGTTTCCGAAATGGGAACGGGTATGAAACGTGGCCCCCCCAAATTTTGCAAATGGAAACACAATATATATATATATATATATATATATTAGGACATTTAAGAAAGATGTGCAATCATAAAGCATACATGATACATTCTAATTTATTACATTATGATTAAATTGTCAATGCATAAACTGTAAGTCTCTAAATTTACATCACATTTACTCATGAATGATCACATAATGAAAATAGCAATATCCAAAATCAGCAACAAGAAATTTCTAATTTCTTGTGTCGTGTTGAATTGGGAGTCTCCTCTTACATAGTCGAACAACCTTAGTGCTCTTGATTAAATACAAGTTCCATACCCTAGTACCCTAGGTGCTCTTGATTATTGGGAGTCTTCCCTGCATAGAGGGCTTGGTTCTCTTGATTAAATACAAGTTCTATACCTTATTACATGGCAAAATCCAATGGAAACACTGCAATCCCCGCCATCCTGAAATCCTGAAAAACAGATAAATTTGTTGGATTTTGAGTGAGATCTAAAATTCTGCTTTCTCCATATGAAATCCAATGAGGGCGAAACCACTCTCAAACATCCTGAGCCATTTCATGGTAATGTTAAAAATTTAAGTAATTGAAAATTGGAGTACTACCAAAACCCCTCACTGATATTCTTCCATGCACTCCTCTATCTAAGATTTCCTAGGCACTGGTCTACAATCAACCCAGAGGCCGTCTCTAGGAAGCTTTCTATGTCTCTTGAAGCACTTGTGCTAGAAAAAGAGACAACAATTTCCTTGCTAGTTTCGGCATGCATGGTACATGCATGTGATTTCTTGGTTATGATGTGTTATTGGTATGGAGGATTGCCTGGATTGACAATGGTTTTTCCTAGCCTTGCCATTTCCTGGATAACCATAGTGTTGTGGTTTTTCCCTTTTGTTTTCTGATTGATGCTTATGTTCCTTATGGTTGTGGGTTGAGTTATTAGTTCTTGGAGCCTTGGTTGGAGAAATGCCCTGGAAGCCCTGTAACAGTTTGGGTTGAGTTACTAGTCCTGTAACCCTTGGTTGGATAAACGCTTTAGAGCCCTTAGTGGGTTGAGTTAATAGTCCTAGAATCCAAGTTGGAACAAATGCCCTGGAGCCCTAGATAGCTTGGATGGAGCCCAATTTTATGATGGTTAGTAATGTATGATTGTGAGGTGGAATCATTGGTTGAGGGCTGAGGTGGTTTAGCCTATAGTTGCCCTAGTTTGGTTTTGTTCTGGTTATTCCATGAGATCCCACATTCATGCGTAGAATATGGCATGGGTGTGACTAGATGAAAGAAAGATTTGGTTCAACCCAGTATATGGTTGGGTGGTACATGGAAGTCCCTGACTTGGTCGACATTTTCATATGTTAATAAGAGGTATTTTCTATTGTTATCTATGAGCATATGAATTGATTATGATGGTGACATTATGGTCGAGTTGCCATGGTTTATATGCTGGTTATTAGCTGCTTATGTGATGTATATTTTTTTATGGCTCTTGACATGTTTGATGAATATGTGATTGGTTATCGAATGCATGACCTAATAGATGTTATTGCAACCAATATGAGAGGGAATTAGACCTTCTTGACGTTTCTTAGATAAGTATGAGACTCCTATGTCCAGATGTGTATTTATGACCTATATATTTCATGGTCATCATGTGTTTGACGAAATTTTTGACATGGTTAAGCTTTGTTAAGTCAAGTCCTTGATCAAGCTTTGTGTTAGAGTCTTAATCTTGGTGTCATTTATTGTCTTGGAAAGTATCATCAAGTTTTGGGCAGTGGTATGGAGACTAACCCTGAAAAAGTGGCTCAAATCTTATGGTAGCAGGAACAGAACTGGCGGAAAAAGATTGTGGTCGCACCCTTGGAGTGGTTATGCATGCGACTAGAGGCCTATAATTGCATGGATGCAGGCTTGTGCATGCGACTAGGAGTTCCAATCAGTGAAAAGGCAAGTTAAGTCAAGGTTTGGACACTTATAAGGGTGGTTTAGCCCTTAAGGATCCTATAACACTTGAGGAAGGTCAGTAAGGTTTTGATTTGTCAATTCCACTTCCTTAAGGCAATTTAGGAGGTTGAATCATATCATAGTAACTCTTCATCACATATTTACCCCGGCGGACTGGTTAGCTTCAGTAAGTGTGGGAGGAGGATGTTACACTTATATTGACTGAGAAAATGTGTGCAATACATATGCTTGGATGACACTCTAATTATCCTTGATCTACTAGTCTATGAACAAGACAAGAGGCAATAATTGGGGAACAATCTTGAGAGTTCATCGAAATATACTTGTTGTGCTTGACGTAGCAGGTAGTCTAATTAAAATAAATTGGCATCAAAGCCATGAAAATTATTTCAACTTAGAACATAAAACATTTTAACTAGATAACATGCAAATCAAAAATATAGTTGTTGGTTGCATCATACCATGATAAATCTACTTAGCTGAAGTAGGGTGTATAGGTTGGCCTAAAGTGGCAAGTCTCTATTGCAAAAGATGACAACTTCCATTCTTTGCATGTGCTCGTTCATAATTTGGTATAATAGATGAAGCTCCTCTATACGAAGGAGAAGTTTGTCATGACTTTCGTTGTGATCAAATAAGAACTTCGCCAATAAGTTCTTAAGGTACCAATATAGATCGACGGTATGAATATACTAGTTTCAACATTCTTTGTAAAAACCTTGGTGAAAATTCCATGTAATAAGAGTTTAAAACAATAACCACGGTTGATGGGACACTTCTTCCAAGTTGAATGTTGGGAAATACATCCTAGGGGGTGTTCATTTGGTTGTTTATGGCTAAGGAAATTGGCAAAGCAAATGACTAAGGCTTTGGAAAGGCCAAATGGATTTTTGGCATAATTATTTATGAAAATAATGGAAATTAGGGGAAAAAGGAGGTGAAAGGTCACAGGTTGCATGTGAGGAGGAAAATGAAGGAAAATAGAGGCCTCATTAATAAAAATGCTTATAAGGATCAGTTGGTAACCTTTTGTCAGTTTAGCTTTGGAGCTCTCTCATTGTTCTCTCTCTCTCTCTCTCTCTCTCTTGGACACTTGGATTTTATTGGAGCACTTTGGCATTGGAGTAAGAAAGTCAAAGAAGGCAAGAGGAGGCAAAGATCAAGCAGGGAAAGGGAGGATCAAGCAACTACAACAAGCTTCATAGTAGGTATCGACTTGCATGTGTATTTTCCTTGCTAGATTTCGCATGCATGGTATTGCATGTGGTTCTTTGCTACCATGGCATGGGTTTTGCCAGGTGTGACAATGTTCTCCAGCCTAGCCTTTCCATTTCCTGATAGCTTTGATGAGATGGGTTTCTCATATTCGGTTAATGTGGGATGGTTAGATGGATTCGAAGTTGAGTGTGGTGGATCTCCGAATTGACAAACACATGGCCTAGTGGTCCCTAAACTAGACTGTGGATCACGATAAATCCACTGACCCAGTAACCCCTGAACCACACTGTGTGTTGCAGTAAATCCAGATTGTGTGCCTCGGTGGGCTTAAGAATCCTTTCCGATGTATAACAGGATATACGATAAAGCCAAGAGGTGGATTTCTCTTCGTTGGGCCTAGTAGTCCCAGGATGGCATGTATGGTAAAGCCTGGAGAGTGTGTCTCGGCGTAGGGCCTAGTGATCCTTGGATCAAACTGTGGATTACAGTAAAGCCCGAGAGACTAGGAGGCACTCAAACTCGTCACGATGTAGGCAAAGAACTCTGGTGGCATCCATGCTTATTTGGTGTGTTCTACGAGTCCCACATTCATGCTTGGAATATGGCACGAAGGTGACTGGTTGAAGAGAGACTTGGCTCAACCAATCTATGGTCGGGTGGAACGTGGTAGTCCCATTTCCATTTGGTTTATTGCATTCATTAATGAGAAATTCATTCCCTTGATTTTCATGTCTAGGTGTACTTATATACATGTGGATTTTATGGTTGATATGTTTATGATATTTATGTCCCTATTATGTTGATTATATGTATGTTTTATGACAACATCTATGTATGCACCTTAGCATGTTTCTACTTGTAAATGAATTAATAATGTATCTATGGCCTAATAGATAATAATGCAACAAATGATATGAGGGAACAATGGGTCATAGCGATTCTCAAATAAGTATGAGATCCCTACACTTAATTATGTTGTTTACACCTGTAGGTTACATGTTGATGATATGTTTGACGAAATGCGTTCCATGGCTAGTAGGGGTCTCGTTAAGGTCTTGTTCAATTTATTACTTTAGCGTCATTGTTTTTCTGTCCTTTTACTGATCTTAAGCTGTTAGCCTCCTGCTGCAACAGGTTACTCATATTTCATGATTGACATTTTTACAGGCCAAATATGTCATACTTTGCATGCTGCAATGCTCCATATTTGATTAACAGTCTCCAAGCGAAGAAGGCTACTCAGAGTTCATTTTAACTGCCTTCCAAATTTTGAGAAGTTATTCCGGTTGTAGCCAATTTTCAGTTAAAGGGAGGTCCAAACAGCTTAATCTTGGCCTCCCTAGGTTTAAATTTCCTGTTTTAGAATATAGAGAATGAAAATCTGTCCAAACAGCTTTAATCTTGGCAGATTCTTAGATAGGTAGAGAATCAAAGGAGCCCAACAGCTTAATCTGGGCCCTCGGATGAAATAAGGGTAGTCTGTAGATAGGAAAGTATGAAAAAGAAAAATTGAAATGATGGGTTTGCAAGTCTAAGTGCACCCAAATCAAAAGAGGAAAAAATGTTAAGTAAGTAGGTTGGTTAGGTAGTTTTGAGGTTGCTGAATCTTGATTGCTGATCAGTGCCAGGTTTCCAGGTGTCATCTTTACTCAGGACACAATCAGCAGACAGTTCTATGCGAGAAGCTCAAAAACAGGTATAACTAACTCCCTTTCTCCATCTCCCCCAATCATTAACTAACTTCCCCAAAAGAGGTCAAGATCTGCTTGATACCTCTTAAGTTCCATCATTTTCATATCATTAGCTTGGGTGAAGATCTGCTTTGCTCAAAGATATTCCATATTTTCTCTAAAAGGTTCTATCCCCTCGTAACAGCCTAAGATCTCCTGAACTTAGCGCTTTCTCACCATCTCCATATTAACCACTGACATTATTATTTAGCTCCCTATATTTTCCCATCCCCCTACTAAAATTATGTAAATCATCCCCTATGTAAATATCCCTCCCCCGGGTTGAAAAATAACCATAATTACCCCCGGGAATTGCTCAGTTTACCTAAAACTTAGCAAGAACCCTCATGCTGCCCCTTCAAACCATCCTCCAAATATAATGGATTCCTTCCAGAGTATAAAATCCCTTTTCAGGTTATCGGACTCCTTCCGAAGCCTCAAATGCCTTTCTGACCCACTTACTCACTCCTTCCGACCGCAACAAACCCCTTGCCGACTTCCTTAACACTCCGCAGACCCTAGAAAACTAGCTCGCATCGCAAGATCACAATATTCTCTCCATGCAAGTTATGACCCATCTGTCGTCACCCGACGCGATATCACGATATCGGCGATCGACAGTCGCAAGCATCGCATGTCCAACTAAGACACCTTCCCGTTCCCCGCCGATGCGATATTGTGATCGCATCGGAGAAGTTCATCGCATCGCCTTCAAGTATCAACACCCCACCGTGTCACTTCTGTACCAGGGACCCACCGCAGGCTGACGTCATCCGCCATATTGCTGACATCATGCTGACGTCAGCAGCCAGAAAGCCGAAAATTTGCGCAGGAAGAAAAATCGCACTTCCCAGCTCCAGAACAAGAAATAGAGGCAATTTTTGATGCGCGATTAGCGCGAAGTGCTAATCACGCATCGCTACGGGAAATAGGCCGTTTCAGGGAATATTTGGGGAATCTTTTGATTCCTTGGCCCGTTCTGCGTCGAAAAATCCCGAAATCGCCCGATCATATCAAATTAATCCGATTTAAAGACAACAAAGGACCAATGAGAGAGATTAAAGTGTATCAGATCAATTCATCAGGGAACAAGCGTGTCAAAGAGTATCAGCAGGCGGCGGAAGCCATCAATGTAGCGGCAAAGAGTATCAGCGAAAATCTTAAGCAGCGGCCCAAAGCAAGAGAACATTTAATACCTTCCAGCAGAGTCAAAGAAAGATGGCGAAGCCACTCAAACACCCTCAAATCATAATCATTGCACATTTACCTCGCACTAGAACAAAGTTACAGATCCCGAAGCATTGTTACTCCAACAACACCGCATCGAGCCTCCAAGGGCCACATTGCACTCCTTTTGATTCAGCTGCCTCTAGCGCAGCCCAAAGGACTTATCTGCATTTAATTCCAGCGACACTTAGGTTTTAGAAAATCTTTTCCAGCAGACCTATTTAGGTCAATTGTAATAAATGAATTTATGATATTTTGCTTATATATACCACCCTGAAACATGTAGTGAGGGGTTGGTTGGTTGGTTAGCTAGTGAGTCGAAGACATTGCTTAATCTCCTTCTCAACATTTTCTCCAAGCAGAGACCCGCACTGTAACTGTCATACTTTCTATAATCAAAGATTGCTGAAAGCATGGATTTCGAAACTGCTTGATGTGTTCGATTGGCCAAGGAGTGATTACAGAATTCTTGTGC